>JABUQX010000988.1:0-21992 GCA_015478945.1 Trachelipus rathkii
CTTTCCAGAAAAAAGGACGGTGGATCCGTTAGACTCAACCTAGATGCTTCCAGATTAGGACTTTCCAACTGTGATGCTTGGGAAACTATAAGGTCTTCATCATCATTGGTTACCCTTGCAGGAGAAAGGACAGAGGGGTATTTGAATCTAATAGGGTATTCATGTGAATACATATCATAATAATCTAAAACAGGGGTAAGTATTTCATCATGGTTGACCCCCAGGGTACTACCATGATTCATAGGAGAACTAGTAGGAATATTTATTAAATCTATCTCGGATAAACTAGAATCGGAATCCGTCTCAGGTAAACTAGAATGGTTAGAATTTGACTCGTCCGAAGAATGGATAGGTGAAATAGGAATTACGAGAGGAGGGAGCAAAAATTTAACCGCTCTGTGACCGGGCATTCGTAAGACTTCGGAAGATAACTGAGGAACAAACTCCTCCATACTCATATTGAGGTTTTCTCCCGGATCCCAAGCAGTTGGCTCTATTACAGGAGTTAAATCTGGCAATTGAATATACTCACTTACAGAGATAGGATTAAAAGTTAAGAATCCCTCAAAATCAGCTTCCTCCTCCAGGGAATCATCGCTATTAGTGAACAATGAGGTATCAGCGATGGACTCTGACTCATAAGAATTAGCAGAATCAGTCTCAGACTCAAGAGAATTTTCATCCTCCCCATCCAACAAACTTTCCTCGTCCGAGAAAAATGCATCACTAATTTCCTTATTTCTAGTCAGGTATTTTCGTAAATACCCAGGAATCTCAATCCATTCTCTTAAATGGGAGAAATGGACTTTTTGAGTTCTACTGGGGGGATTAGTATTTCTCTGTATGACATATGACACCCTATTCGGGTTCACGTCAACAACAGTAAATGGCCCTTCCCACTTATTATGAAATTTAAGAGCAGTACTTGGCCCAGTTCGTATTACTTTACGAGCTACTTTTTGACCCACCTTGAAAGGTTTAAAATTGACACTGCCCTCTTTCCAATATTGGGGAAAAGTGTGCACTGGAGCATGAGCTTTTTGTAGTAAATAATCAGAAGGTGACATGTCCAATGCACTATGATAAGTATTATTATAAATTAAAATAGAGGAAGACAATTCTTCATCCCAAGTAGCGGGTTGCTCCAGAACTAAACATTTCAGTAGTTGAATTAAACTTCGATTAAATCGCTCGGAGACACCGTTACTCGAGGGATGAAGTGGAGATATTCTCACATGTTTAATGTTGTGTTTTTGTAACACTTGTTGGAATATCTGGGAAGTAAATTCAGTTCCATTATCGGTTAATATACGATTTGGAACTTTAGGAAGGAAAAGGGAGAACTTGGTGTTCCAGTTTCCTAGATACGGTCAAGCTGGACTTGTCGGCAATGGGAACTACAGACACCCATTTAGAATAATGATCAATAAATATCATGCAGTATTTATTTCCCTTAAAAGTTTTTGGGAATTGAATCAAATCCATGGCACATAAATCGAAGGGATAGTTGGCCAAGATTTTCAACATGGGTGGAGTTATATTGGAAGAAAAGTTTTTCTGCATCTGGCAAACAGGGCAGCACCGCACTACATCGGAAATTACCTGGTTGACCCTAGGATGCCAGAAATGCTTGTATACCAACTGAAGCAGCTTGTTCCGACCTATATGGGCACAGGATACATGGAGTCCCAGAACTATGTGCATTAGTAGGTCCAAAGAAATCGCATATAACAGATTCCCGGACGTAGTTCTGTAATACAAGATGTCATTTTCCAAGACCATTTGTTTAGAATGACTTTTGTATGGTTTAGGAACTTGTTGCCAATTTATATTGTTATCATTTTTCTTAAATCCCTTCAATAAATATCGAAGAGTACGATCATTATTTTGATCGTAGATAACATCAGTATCGTTAATATTAGTATTGACTACCGACACGTTTTTCACCTGTATAGTAGAGGACTTTAAATTGGACTGGGTACAAGTTGATATGCCATCGGCCACCACAGTCAATTTTTTTCCTTGAAGATGAATCAATTGTTTTCGGAACATATCAGGTAATAAGTGATTATCCCTAAGAGCACAAGTACCAAGTATCAATGGGTTATCTACCATGTATTCCTGGGGTACTATGAAAAACGCTGAAGGATGAGTTACAAAACCCATATTAAACCTCAGGATTATATTTACATAGTGAACAATAGGAATTCGTTCTCTATTTCCGCCAAAACCACTGATGGCCCTTACTCCTATGTCTTCGGAAGCCAAAAGCTCTTTTGAATTCCCTAGGAAAGGAATAATCTCGGAGCTTATCAAGTTTACTCCAGCCCCACTATCTACAAGGCAATCATAAATGGGAGCATCCTGATCATCCAACTTGACACAGACGATCAAAGGTTCTATATCGGCCTGGCACAAGTTAATAGCAACGACCATGTCTTCACTAGCATAGGAATAAGGTTTATGCGAGAATTTACTCATCTGATTCATACCATCACGTTTAAGAGGACGATTATCCAGTTTATTTACAGAGTCATTATCAAGGTCCTTTTCCACAGATTGACTCATCTCTGTGGGGACTAGTCGTTTAACTGATTTGCGGGACGAGTTTCAGCAAACCCTCCTTTGCAACGACCTTCATAGTGAGATACATTGCAGTATTCACACGGGTCCAGAAATAGGCGTTGGGGAAGCGGCTTCTCAGTTGGTTTAGCCGAAGTTACATTCTTCTGGGCTTCGGGGGAATAGGATCGAGAATAAACTTTCTTCATCGCTCCTTGAAGGTATTCTTTAGGAGGAGTTCGTTCAGAATCACTGGATCTGGGAGGGGTGTGTTGAGGACACCTCATTCTCGCATGGGGACCTCTTACAAAAAGGGACATACTACTTTACGGTTATTTCATTTAGAGATGAGGGAGAGGTGAGTTCCTAGCTCGGCACTCGGTATTTAAATGGCCGGTTTTCTTGCAGTAGCTACAGACCCCCAGGTACTTGTAGCAATCCTGCATCTCGTGTCCTCTCTTCTCACAGTAATCACAGAGGAGATTCCTTCGATCCTCCGATCCTGAACGAACCTTACGAGTTTCGTTGCGATTATTCTGAGCCCTGGAACGGTCTTCATTACGTGGAGAATTCCGAGCAGTGTTGTGGAAAGTACGCCTGTTATTATTTCTCTCAAGGGGCTACGTTGATCGATATTGGAAGGACGATGGTTGATGTTAAAGGAGGACTTAGGTTTCCGTTGTTCAACCTTTTTCCGCAGCACATCAGTCCATCCAGGAAGTGCAGCATTTATCTGTACTACCGACTCCAAAGATTCGTTTAAGTCCACTTCCCGGTCAGCGTGGTAAGAAGTTGATGTGCCGACCTCAAGTGGATTAGCTTGGGAAATGGAATTCGGGAAAGCGATATTCTCGCTATCTAAAGAGTCCGCAAAATTCACTATATTTTCCCATGAAGCTCTACTATAACCGTCCAACTCCATCATTTTAATATATTGACGGACGAATGTTTCAATATAAGGAGGCAAACTACAGAGGAAAGCTATTCTAAGGGAATCATGATCTCTCATATCGTATCCAGGATATGCTTGACTAGCTAGGCGTTCCAACCGAAGGGCAAACATTTTGATGCTCTCATTTGGGTATCGATGAGCGGCATGATACTTCTGTATTCTGTATTCTTTTTTCTTTCGTTCTTCATCACGATACCAACACACAAGATTATCCCGTACAGAGAAGTATTCACGGTTATCTTTGATGATTTCTCGGTATATATTCAAAAATTTGCCTTCTAGCTGTCGACCAAGCAGTCTTAACCATTGGTGATGGACATTTGGGTAGCTACAATAAGCCTCAAAATCAGCCAAGTAGACTAAGAGATCTTGTTCCGATTCATATTTGAACTTACCAGGATCCACAACCTTAAGTTTCTGAGAGTTCTTGAGTAACTGAGTAAGAAGCACAATGGCTTCCTCCAGCATATCAAGTCTCTTTTTCATGTGTGGTCCTGAATACATGGAAGGTTCATCGTCGTCAGGAATACGACGCATAGGCAGTCGTTGGGAATATCCTTGTGGAATACAACCAGAATGCGACTGAGAATCAGTCGAAAACATCTGGTGCTCCGGATATTGATTTAAGGAGACATTTGTTCTCGTTGAGGCTGTAGTAATCTATTATACTTTTCAGAAAAGTCAGCCTCTCCTCTATTGATAGGGGATAGAGAATCTCTATTGTCTCTGCCCATATCGGGAGTTCTAAAGAGAGACTTAGGTTGGTTGAAGTAATTTACTGGGGGTATAGAATCATGACGAAGATTGGGATTAGGAAGAAGTTGAGGTTTAGGAAGAAAATTATGAGTAGGCATAAGATTAGGATTAGGAATAAGATTAGGATTAGGAATAAGATTAGGATTAGGAATAAGATTAGGATTAGAATGAAGATTAGGATTAGAAAGAATTTGATTTCTAGGATTTTCTACATAACTGGGTGGATTATGTAGAAAAGGTTTTGATCGTGGTTGAGATTGGGAAACTAAGGAAGGTTTATAATCACGATCATATAAAGAAGTGGTATTTTTAGGCATATGCACATAATGGGAATCGAAATTAGGTGGAATACCTTGACCTTGATCATGGAACGTTCTGTGTTCAACCTTACCGACTGTATCATTTACTTGAGCCAATTGCCTTTCACTTATCACCTGCTTATGGAGTTTAGTTAATAAGGTACTCATCTCAGGCTCAGTGAAAGGTTTGTCAGAGTTGGGAGCTAAAGATAAGTCAGAGTTGGTAACTAAGGGTATGTCAGAGTTGGAAACTTCTACCCTGTTTTTATTTTCCTCATTCATTCCTACATTCATTTCTACATTATTTTTATTATGATCATCACGCAGATGCTGGTCTAAACGTGGATCTAAAGCAACAGCTGCAAGAGTTGGATCGTAGTCCAAATCCTCTTGGCTATCAGCACCTGTGCTTGTTTCCAAGTCTTTTGGTTGAGTTTTTTCTGACATTTTCTTTTGTAAGTTTCAAAAGAAAGAATTTCAAAGTATTGGAGGGTTATTACTAACTAACTCTCGATCTGTCCAATGTAAGTACAAAAAGAAGAAGATTTAATTGAAGAGAACTGAAGAGAATCAATGATCTTTCCAAAAATAAATGACAGTGTGAGCGAGAGTCACAATCCTAGTGCACGCAAGCGCAGGAACTCAAACAGAGTCCCTGTTCGGGCGCCACTTAATTTATTTATGTGGCGGAGAGGAAGTACGCTGGGATCAACAAGTGTACCCGACGGTGAGGTACCTCTCTCCGCTCTTTCTTGGAGATATGAAGTTCGAAGAATTGAAGATTACGAAGGTCAATTTATGGAAAATTACGTAGATGTTAGGTTTGTGATGTTCAAAGATAGTGGTTTGAATGTCTAGTCAGCACAGCAACCACCTGACACCATCAGGGGTAATACGGAGCAGGTTAGGCTATCTCCGTAACGGAGGAAGTTAGTCTTTAGGACTCCGTAGGCCTGCTGACTTGAATGACTATTCGAAGAGGATTGTAACTTTGATAACATATAAAAAGGTTTATAACAATCTAAGTTTTTTACCTAGAGAATGGTTTATAAGGGTATAGATCTTTTCCCGGATCTTTACTCGAAGTTTAATATAGTTCTGGACGACTAATCAGATATTGTTCTTGAAGATTAAGAATAATAATAATAAAATAACAAATGATCAAAGGATATTGACACACAGTAAAAAGTATTAGTTTTACTAAACTCGCTCAATATTAAATAGTGGGATGTTTGCGTTATAAAAAGTTAATAGCTAACACAAATCCAACCCCAACAATATATTAATCAAAGAATTGGTCAAATAGAAAATATATATAATCAAATACACATTGGAGATAAGTTCAAGGTCCAATGTGTAAAATACGTACAAGAGCGTAGACAGCTCTGGAATCAGAATCGAGAGTGGAAACCGAACGCTTCCAAATATTGCTCATGCATATGAATTCAAGGGAGAATAAGAAATCCAGACTCAACAATTGTGAATAAATGATGACTTAACTGAATTTGACTGGGGGAATGGTTCCAAGGAAAAAGTAGGATCTGTTAGAAAAGAATCAGGATGAATCCCGACGCTAAAATTGGTATGGAGAAAGATTCAGGATGAATCACGACTCCTAATCAACTCCGCGAAGAAAGACTCAAGATGAATCCAATCCTCAAAATCGTACCAACAAAGTAGAAAGATTCAGGAAGAATTCCAGCTTTGAAATGACGAAAGGATTCAGGAATAAATCCCAGATTGGAAAACTATCCAGCGAAGAAGGATTCAAGATTGAATCCCAGTTCTGAAACTTATCCCAGATTTGAACTGACACGACGATGGATTCAGGAATGAATCCCCGGAATAGAAATCGGATTCAGGAATGAATCCCCAAAACAGAACCCTGTTAAAATAAACAGAAATTGGTATTTGGACTTTACTATCTATCTATATATCTGACAATTAAAGTACAACAATATAGATCTATGTATGATAAGAAACCTACCCTGGTATATCCAAGAGGGGTTTCTCAAAATGGGGAGTTAAGGATGTCAATGGCCTTCCAGCAACAAGACAGTAAACTGTAACAAAGTGTCAAGTTTACTATCTTTACATTAATACAAAATTTTACAGTCATTAATTAATAAAACTTAAATAATGTTACAACACTGACCTCTGAGACAGCTAGAAAGGCTTATCAACGTCTTTTGGGTGTGAAATTTTGAGCACAACTATGTATTTACAATCATCTGTGCTTCTGGTGGCTATGTTTTTTTTATTAGTTTTATACTTTATCAAATATACAAGATAATCATAACAAGATATACTAGAAAGGAAATATATAATTATAGTATCTGAATCATTGCCAAGGTTTATCATAACTACATCCATATAATAAATAAGATATATTAATACAGGCTGGATCAAAAATGGTTGCAAACGTCCAGACTGTATATAAAAAACATTTTCAAGGATAAACATTACCAGAATAACAATAGCGAATTGCCAATTGACACCATGGATGCATGATCAATATCTCCCTTATATATATATATATATATATATATATATATATATATATATATATATATATATATATATATATATATATATATATATATATATATATATATATATATATATATATATATATATATATATATTTCTTTATTCTTTCTTTTTGTTTACAAGATTGGGAGTAGGGTGGGTTACATGCAAAAGAAAAGCAGAAGAAGAATATGACAAAAAGTCGAAAAGAAAGCCCAGCCTTACCGCCCCCTCAGTACTATTAATTAGTGAGAACTCGTCGCAGAAAAATCCACCCTTGAGCTTCATGGGACCGCGGATGGACCCTCACTATGGTAGATCGCCGGCGTAAGGGGTTCATCCCTTGGCCGAGGGAGGCCACACACCATACCCCTTTACAAAACTCCGCCATTCACTCCTGTTATATACCTTTCTTCTCGCCCCTACCAAACTCACATTTCTCTCCTTTAAACATTCTGTTCACCGACTCAATCCACTTTTTCTTCGGTCTCCCAGCTGGTCAGTTCCCAACACACTCGCCACAATACATCCGCTAAACCAACCGACTACCATTCATCCTTTCCACATGATCAAACCATCTCAACATACTTTCATTTATTCTCTCATTTACCCCTTTCTTCACACCACACAACTCTCTAATACGTTCATTCCTCACTTTATCAATTCTTCTCACACCTAGCATGCCCCTAAGATTGTCCATCTGAACACATTGAACTTTAGATCTATACTTCTTATTCCATACCATAGTCTCACTGCTATACAATAACACAGGTAACAACATACCCTCATGTAAGACCCTAGTGCACTCAAGACTTAGTCCCTTTATATTCACCAACGATTTAATTGCACCAGCCACCTTCCTGCCATTCACAACTTTCCTACTACACTCTGCATCATCCGTTCCCTTCTCATCCAACATATACCTTAAATATTTAAACTCAGACACTTGTTCCAGCTGCTCACCATCTAACATAACTTCACACTGAGGACTGTCCTCACTCACAACTAGGAACCGACCGGGGCCCCGGCCCCGGCCCCGGCCCCCGGCCCCGGCCATTTTTAGCGACCCCGGCCCCGGCCAAAAATCAGGAAAAACCGGGGTTTTCTACCGGGGTTTTCTACCGGGGTTAACTGTAAATTTACACTAAATAATAGAGGGTTAAATCAAACAAAATAAAAAAATATATTTTAATTCCATTACTCCTTTGTTATAAATTGATGCAAAATATATAAACATACCTAAATATAATAATTTTTTTTTGGTATTTACTATGATTTCAAATTAAAATTGAGGCCAAATTATAATTTTTCCGAGTTTTTAACATAAAAATATTCGAAATTTGATATATCAAACGAATTCGGAAAAGGAAATAAATATAATTGTTAAAATATTAATGTATTTATTTATTTAAAGTAAATATCTTCAAGAAAATCAAATATTTTCCGAAATATCTTTTCAAAATTATTTATTTAATTGAATTAATATATATATATATATATATATATATATATATATATATAACTTATATTTATATATATATATATATATATATATATATATATATATATATATATATATATATATATATATATATATATATATATATATATATATATATATATATATATATATATATTTTAGAGAAGTTCTTTGGATTAATTTTAGAAGTAAAAGTTTTTTATTAAAAATACCATTTTATTGGGGTCGTAATATCAATTAAAAACATTACATAAAGACACTTTTTTATTGAAATGGGCTCTGTGCGAAAGGAGCTGAAACCGACATGAGACTTCTCAGCTGCGATCGGATTTTTTCTCTGATTCATCGCTCGCGTTTCAGTTGGTCTGCTATTCATGGTGTTGTTGAAATATTTTTATGTTTTCAGATATTCATTTTGTGTATGAAATCTATCTTAACTTCACCGGGATGCTTATTGCAGTTGTTACTATTATAAATGCAAAAAAGGATTCCATGATTTGCATAGTTCAGGTGATTGATATTTTTCGATCATCTCATACAGCTGATATTGATAGATGGCCCGCGCATGCCCATGACAGGTTATAGCGATACGAGTACAATTTGTGCAGGTCACTGTGCTAAAATGATCTTTTCTTTGCACCGTTCACCTATAGCGTTTTGCATTGGCAGTAGCGCAGGGACATATGCAGCTTGTGGAGATTTTCTTTCGCTTAGTTTGAGAGAATGCTTTAAGGTGATGTTATTTGATGGAATGACAGCTTGGTGCAATATTTGTCTTAATCCTAATATACGGTAACTGAGACTGGTAAAAGCGAGGTGCCGTTAGCCAGGTGCCAGCGCCTGCTTAGCGCACGGAGTTTGTGCACAAAACTCAGGTAGTAAAGTGATTTCCGGAAAGTATTGCGGTTCGATCTCTGCCCGAGCTTCTGGCGGAGTGCATATTTGAAGGCAACGGAGAAATAGAGACTAGGAATGATTAGACAGCCGCTTATGCGGTCAAAGAGCTTTCTATATAGTAAATTGCAAGTAATTGTTATTCCATGTGATTAATGAGATGTTTTAATATATGAAACGGGAAGGCCAATCTCTCATTACAACATAACTTCTTTAATTTTAATGGCAAATATTACAAACAAACTTTCGGCCTGAGTATGGGATCCCCACTGTCTCCCATACTCAGTAACATATATGGAACTAACAGAATTTTATCATATTTTACCCCACCCTTTATTAAACAATAGTTTATGGATTAGATATGTAGATGACATTTTTGTCTCCCTCCCTCACAACACCAACCCTAATGATGTCCTAAACTATATTAACTCTATTCATCCTTCAGTTCAGTATACGATAGAAATGCCTTCCAACAACTCTATCCCCTTCCTCGATACCTTAATCACATGGAATAACAATTACTTGCAATTTACTATATATAGAAAACCAACATTCGCACCAAACTATATACATTGGCTATCTAATCATTCCCCAAACAATAAATTAGCTGTTCTGTCATCTCTATTTCTCCGTGCCTTTCGTATATGCTCTCCCCCTCTTCTAGCACAAGAAACTAAATACATTCACAATACTTTCAAATCACTTTACTATCCTGAGTTTTTCATCACAAAAGCATTTAACAAAGCAAAAAAGAGGTACTATAGCACCTTTCCCCCGAAAAATAGCAACACCTCCTTTTTACCAATTCCTCAATTACCATTATATTCGTTAAAACAAATATTACCAAAAAATATTACCCTCATTCCATCAAATAACATCACCTTAAAAACATTCTCAAACCCCCAAAACGAAAAGAAAATCTCCCCCAAAGCTGTATATATCACATCCCCTGCAATACTTGCAATAAAACATATATAGGTGAAACCATAGATTTGCAAAGAAGAAAAAATCAACATACAGATGACCTGCACAAGGACAGCATAAATTCAGGCCACTCTATCAATATCAACAATATAAAGATGATCAGAAATATCAATCACACGAACCATCGCAAAATCATGGAATCCTTTGCATTTGTAATAGTAACAACTACAATAAGCATCCCGGTGAAGTTAAGATAGATTTTATACAAAATGAATATCTGAAAACATCAAAATATTTCAACAACACCATGAAGAAAATAGCAGACCAACTGAAACACACTTGAACTGATGAAGATCAAGAAAGAAATCCAATCCCTTAGCCTGAAGAGGTCTCGCGTGTCGGGACGAAAATTAGCTTTCCTTTTTAAAATTTATTTCATTAAAAAAAAGTGTCTTTAACAATGTTTTTAATTTGTGTACATTTAGTAATAAAATGAAGTGACAGTAAAGCATAATACTAAAAAAGAATCCAAGGGCTTCCTCTCTAAAGTAAATATATCACTACGACAAAGTAGTTCTTATATATATATATATATATATATATATATATATATATATATATATATATATATATATATATATATATATATATATATATATATATTTTATATATATATATATATATATATATATATATATATATATATATATATATATATATATATATATATATATATATATATATATATATAGTATATATATATATATATATATATATATATATAATATATATATATATATTTCTCTAAGAATATCAATTATTTTCTAAAAATTTCTTTCGAAAATATTTATTTAATTGAATTAATTAAATGTATTCCTTTTTTATAATTTAAATTATTAATTAATTGAAATTATATTTAATTTTCATCCTAAGTTTTAAGACTTTCAGTGTTTTTGACTTACATTTCTAATTTTAGCTAACCCCGGCCCCGGCCCCGGCCGGCCCCTGTCCCGGCCCCGGCCCCGGCTAAAATAGAGCAGCCCCGGCCCCGGCCCCGGCAAAATTCCCGCCCCGGTCGGTCCCTACTCACAACCATAACCTTACTCTTATCCACGTAACTCAAGCCTCTCCTTTACACACTGCCAAATCTCTCTACCAATCCTCTCAAACTCTCTTCAGATTCACCACACAAAACCAAATCATCCGCATATAATAGGTAGGGCACCCTCCACTCATCTCCATTCTCCATCATTCTAACACCATTTCCTGCCATCCCCACCTCAAATTCTTTCATAACCCCATCCATATACAAATTGAATAACCAAGGAGACATAACACAACCCTGTCTCACTCCGCTATTAATCCTAAACCAATCACCATTGAACCATTTATTCTTACACATGCCTCACTATCGTCATACATACTTTTGATTCCATTCAGAAGCCTACCACCAACACCATATATCACTAACACCTGCCATAGAGCTTCCCTATTAACCCTATCATACGCCTGTTGCAAATCCATAAACCTAAATATAATATATATATATATATATATATATATATATATATATATATATATATATATATATATATATATATATATATATATATATATATATATATATATATATATATATATATATATATATATATATATATATATATATATTTCTTTTCTTTCTTTCTTCATCTTCCTTTGCCCCAAGACTGGGGGTAAGGTGCGTGGTCATGCATCGGAAAAGAAAAGCAGTAGAAGAATATGACAAAGGTCGAAAAGAAAGCCCAGCCTTACCGCTATATATATATATATATATATATATATATATATATATATATATATATATATATATATATATATATATATATATATATATATATATATATATATATATATATATATATATATATATATATAAGAATCGAATCAAAAGAAAACTTCACAATACACAACATTTGAAAGGTCCCAAGTCAAAGGAAGCTGAAATTTAGAGAACGGGTGTTCCGGCCTTTAACATTTAAGAATAAGTAAGATTGGAAGTAGAGATAAAGTCTAGGGTTAGAGAGGTGAATAGGGAAATGATGAGACTGCAAAAGCTCACCTCAAATGTGGAGATAAGCAATTAAAACTGTGTCCGCGATGAAAAAGAGATAGTGTAATGAGTGATGTAACAGTTCAACAGGCAGAATGGGATGATGAAATTAATGGTAGCAGGAAAATGCCACAGCTCTAGACTCCCCCCAATAGAACAGGCTGTATAAGAACATAAGAAGGTAAGACAGTTAAAAATCACATGAGCCCATCGAGACTATCCCAGTAAAGATATGCAAAAGCTGCCATACACTTTTAATATCAACTTACAGATTTAAATATTCCTCATGCATACACATAACCTCAACCCAACCACACAAATATACCTACATGCAACATGCAGTTTATTAGGACAAATAACCTGTAAACCAAAACACCAATACTCCAAAGGATTGTAAAAAATACTCACCAAAATATATAGCTATTAAAAACCGAGTCTATCAACAGTACCTTAATCATAAATATATTGGCTTAGCTGCTTAAAGGTTGAAAAAGTTACTATCAATAATATCTTGTGGTAAACCATTCCAAAAATTACTTTCTCGCATTTAGGTAGAATGCCTTAATCTTTATCTTTTTTTGTTTTGAACCCCTCATAAGCCTATTATGGTATAATAAAAAGAATTCAGCCATCTACATTGTCAACTGAAATAACACATTGAAGTTTCAGCCAATAAAAGTCTTAATCGTAGGACAAGAATATTAATGAGTGAGCTGAGTAAATTTAGCCGAGTATTAAATCCTATCTTATGTTATTGAGAGCTTACAAATATTAATACCAATAGCAATTATCGCATAAATTATCTAAAGTACAAAGCTTTTTTTTATTGACTCCTGTCTAATATGAAAATTATCTCCATGCGGGACAATTAAATATTAAACTCTAGGATTCGATATTAAATAGTGTTGGTTACAGAGATAGATCTCTCCGCCCTAGGTAGAAAAAAGAGGTGTTATAGATTTAGGTGCGTTAATAACCTGTTAATGGTGCGCCCTGCTTAAATGGTAGTGAAAGTAACAGAATTGCTTGTAATTACATTGACCAGTAGCAATAGAGGACACGAGTCTAATCTTATTCCTCCTCTCGTAATATAATTACAGGTAGTAATTAAAATTTCCAGCTCTAAATTGGAAGAAGCTCCAGTCAAATGAAGGGCAAAATAAATCTAATCTCTGAGCTTATGCTTCCACTTGCAAAGGTGGGTATAAACAGTCCAGTCAGTTCAATACTCTTCAATGCGTAACCTCATTCTAATATAAAAGTTGTGATGGGGAGAAGCCAAATTTATTATTTGTGCGGTAAAAGCTATCAGGGCGCCTAATATTAAAGGTACTAAGCAATTACCAAAGCTCAATTATAAGGAATCATTAGAAAATTATATAATTTCCTCGTCCATATTAAAATCTGATCGTGATTTGATTACTCTCGGTTTTCCTAACTGCAGTTAGATATTATGCCTATAGGGCTGTTCAACAGCCTGTCATGCCCAAATCAAACAATGTCCATATTTTTATTTTGTGGATAAATGCAGCGTTGCATTATTGTAAAAGCTATAAAGAGGATAGGTTGTAGAACCTTAAGAAGAGTTAGTTTAGAAAATCCTAGCTGAGTACTGAGTTCATTTATTGTAAAAGCTTGAATTAAAAATATAAACAGATATACAAAATAGTAGATTCATAATATCTAGGATATATAACAACAACAAAATAACAACATTTAAATCATAAAACTTTTTGATTATGGAATTCTCAACAAAATAGATGATGGTTAATGATAATATATTGAATAGTGTTTGTCTTATAAGCAATAAGACATTAATGCGAAGGATCCATAAATGGACCAAACAAATAAAGTAATCAACATTTAACAAAAAAAAAAGGATGGGCAAGCCCTTAAGAAAATAACACTCCAAATAACACATGCAAAATGGGGTTCTGTAGGGACAACCAACCGGCGCAAACAAACCTGTGCGACAGTAAACCTAATACTAGAACTGAACTTATAATTATGTATCTTTTATAAACATAAACTAATTGTAAATGATTAATCTGAAAGTATTTCCCAATAAGGAAGTTTGTTACATTTTATTATTAAATCACTTTTAATAATTGATCTCAAAAGTACCAATAACCTTATATATGATGTTAATATATATATATATACAATAAATAAAAATGCAATGGTATAACAAATAAAGGGGCATTTTTTGTAGTTCTTAACAAAGAATCTCAGGAACTATTTTACACTCTGAAAAGTACCATTGTATCAAGAGAAAGGAGCCTCCCGGTTTGAGTAATACCCTTATTAAGGTTAACGTAGGATCATAACTGTATACTAACCCTATATTAAAGTAAAAGATGACCCAGTAGCGTGAGCAAAATACAAAAATCAGCCTTCCCTGTCTTTTCTTATAAACTAAAAATAGGATAACAATATTATAGTTTAGTTTCTAATCTACTTAAACCCCCAATCTTCTAACTACTAGCATTGTAATTCAAATTGCCACTAATATGCTGTAAAAAAAACTAAAAGGTTTCTAAAGCATAATTCAGAGTAAACATCAATGGGGTATGAATCACTAGTTTTTTAGCTTATCTTAAATTATTATTTATCTTATTTTAATATTTTTTTGAATGTTTTAAGTGTTAGTTGGCACGTTTAGTTTTGACTCAAAAGTCCTCTTTATTTAGCAGTGTAAATTCAAGATCAGTATTTTTAACAAGTTTCCTTTACCTCAAGGAAATAATATCGAATTAATTAATAATTTTATACTTTTAGTTCTGAAGAAAGAACCTATATTTGTCATTATACTTGATAAAGGAAGGCTATTTTGTATTCATATCTAAAGGTTTTAGTATTTGTAGTTATATACTTTAGAAAGGATTTATATATCTTATATCCAGTACTTTTAATAATTAAATACCTTTTTTAAAAATGTATCTATTGAATAAAACATTTCAATCAGGCTCTATAAAAGATGAATAAAAATTCTTATCCAAGACAGGCCGTTTTGGTCCAAGATCCATGGCATTAACTAAATTCTTTTTTAATTAAACCTAAAAGCTTTTTTTTCTAATTATTTAATAATTTTATATAGGTCTTTATAAATTTTTATTATTGATTTAAATGTTTAAATCTAAGCAACTAGCAAAAACTAGACTATTGTTTCTTCGCCTGTTTAAAAAAAAACTATTTACTTTACATTCAGGTGGACCTCATCGTGATGATTAAAAGACGGAGTCTATTGACTGTGATAGTAGCATAATAATTAGTTGTTAATTGACCACTGGATGTTGCTCTGCCAAGGAATTTTTTATTGTTTTTTGAGAATTCAATTGGGTAAATAAAAAAGTTTATCTACATTAACTAGACGAATAATATAAGAATGCATGTTTTTGTGAATTGTTAAATATATTACTAATGATAGTTAATATCATAATTTAATGATATGTACGAGTAAAAACACTTAAATGGATTTAATAAGGTCTTGGGATTAACTGATATTTTATATAAGTTACTTATAGACATAAAAGATTATGACCTTAGGACTAGAATTGATTTATTTCTAAGCATGCAGGTTTTTAATTAATATATGACTTTAATTATTAATTATTGAGTTCATAACCGGCGTGAGCCGGTGGATTTCATATCTTCTAGTCAACTTGTATATTGCTCTAGTACGTTAAGACTTTTTAAATAATATTTTTAGATATTTCGTTATAATTATATATAGGATGTTTTCAAAATCTTCTTCCTTTAATTAAGCGTACCTTTTTTAAAATTTTTTAAAGGACTTCATAGTCTCTTTACTATCACATTTTACGTCGGGTCTCGGATGCCCTAAAAATAATATATATTTTATCTCTTATTAATTAGGATAAAGACTCCAATTCCCTACGAATCTTCTGCTAAAAAACTGATTTGACCCTCGTCTTATTTTAAAAAATACTACTACGATTAAACCCCTTGTTAATTTTTTAATTAATTTTCGTTAATTATATTAGTTTTAACTGAGAGCAGTCATATAACTATACAAAACCACTAATATCTCTAGAATATAAAATTAAATATAAGAGTATCAAACTCTCACTATTCACCTTAAAAATAATTACTGAAATGATAATAAAATAGAAAAGGGACTAAAATTTGATGGCCTTCTACTAAAATTATTTAGCGGATAGTGCTATAGTATTATAAAAAACATTATTTCAGAATTTAGTTTAAATAATGAAATAGTCGTTCAAACTAAAAATAAACTATTATATTACATTCTTTTTTACCATCTAAAGTATGTTTCTCCTATATTAAATTTGTTTTTTGTATTCAAAAGACATTTACTATTTTCGACAGTTTGGCAAGAGTGAATAACATTCATTATTTATCTTACAAATCTCATTAATCTCTTTTATTTTTGAAACATTTTATTGCTTTACTACTATTATCTCAATGTGCTGAGTGTCGAAGCAAGCTTTAGGTCATTATGTTATTTTCTTTACCCTTAAAAAGGAACTGAAATTAGATTTATTTCATCTAACGATCAGAACTGGTAGTTTAGCTTTAATTCTTTAGATGCTTTTACAAAATTCTTTAGCATGCGTTTCGTTAGCTCAATGTCATATTTTTACTTTTTTATTGAAGCCTTTAAAAATTTTTTTACTTCATAAACTATTAATTTTTAGATTCTTTTTTTCATTATTAATTTATTTAATTATGCTTTGAAAAAAGGAACTCGTGTTTCAATATAAAATATATATTAGGTACAAAAAAACCTTTATGATTATTTTATTCATTATCATTAATTTTATTTTAACTTCAGAATATTATTAATTTTATTCTACATATTTGAGCATCTCTGATCCGACCTTTATATTTAATTTTAGGTTGAGGAACAACTGACGTTGCAAGCGGGGTGTATTTATTATTTTATTAGTTTTTGCTTCCCTTCCTTACTATTGGTATTGTGTATTTGAGTTATGACTCAACAAGGAACTCTACTCGTTTAATGATTTCTTTATCTAGAAATCATATTTATTTTCAACCTTATATATTGCCGCTTATTTTTGCCTTGGTTAAACTCTCTATACCGCTGTATCTATGACTCACTAAGTCATTTGAGCCCTGTGGCTGTATATAATTCTAGTGCTATTCTTTTGGGGGGGAAATTAGAGGTATGGTATCCTTTCGATTTTCAGTGTATAACGAAAATATTTTATTATGACATAGCCCTTTTATATTGAGCTGTTCTCTTTCAGGAGGAGTCCTTGTATTTAAGGTTTGTTTATTCAGAAGGGACATTGAAATTTTTTATTGTTTTATCTTACTGTTTCATATATATTTATGATAGCAGTGGTTACCTTTTATTTGAGGTATTAATGGGGTCATTTTTATACATGCATGGATTTGCTTCCTCAGGATTTTGTATTGATATATAATTTAGAACGGACTCCCCGTAGTTGTTTTTATTAAAAGGGCTTCAATCCTTTCTCCTTTCCTAGTCTTCCAATTCTTTTCGGCATTAGTCATTGAATATATACAGAACCCGAATTAAAATTTGGTAGATAAATATAGATTACATCCTTTTTTCTGAATTTAGATTAGCGCTTATTTTAGGATTTTAGGTTTCATATTGCTTGCTGATTCCCCTTTATATTTAGGGAAACCAAACGTAAACACCTCTCTTTTAAACTTTTACCCCCTCCTTAGGAGTGATTATTTTACTTATTGGGTTCCTTAATCTTTTATTTTTCTTATCTTGGTTATTACAAATTTATTTGTAAGTTAATAATTGTATTAAATTATTAAGTTGTGTCTTATGAGATGTTAACTCTTTAAGTATCTTCAGTTATTGATGTTTAAAAATTCTTTAATCAAATATTTCGTAGAATCACTTGGACTATTATATTATTATCACAAGAGATTTTTTTTTTACCTATTATTAAAAATATAGTTACTACTAAAGCTTTTAAGAAAAGAACAATGTTAAAAACTAAGATTTTGAAAACTTTGAATCACGCATTATTATTTTTAATTAATAGACTGATAGACTGGCTTGTGTGTCTTAATTTATTCTGCTAATTTGATATATTTATCATTAGTAATATTAAGATCCGAGGAGACTGAATTGTGAAGTCCTGTTTTTTAGGTTTCTTATCTTCTAATTAAACGAATAATAAAACGCCAAGATTATTCTCAAAAGCATACCTTTTAATTTAAGAAAGCCACTCATATAAGGAATTGGTATTAACTAAAGTAAAATACCCCTCTAATCAGATATAGGTTATAAATCCAATTTAGATCTTATTATTTCATATTCTCTTCTCGTTCTTCAATATTTACTAATTATTAATGTATTAAATCTCAAATATTAATCGAAACGAGTATCTAGTTGATAGCTACTACATTTTAAAATATAATAGAATATTAAAAAGTTTATCCGTTATCATATAGATTCAATTTATTAAATCTTTAGAATAAAATCTGATAAAAGGGTACTCCGCATAAGGAAATTTTGATAAATTTTATAACTATTTTAGTATTAGGAAGGTTAAAAATTATCCCCACCATCTTACGAATTGAATAATTTATTCTATTGAATAATTTTTCTTCTACATATAAATATAAAGTTTAAACATACTGCTGGATAAGTAATGGACAAAGCTAAACTGTGAAAACCCTTGATAAAGGTTATTAACTATAGATACTCGCTGGTTTAAAGTAGATAAAGCGACTACTTTTTTAAAATCAACCTCTACTAAAGCTATTCTTGCTCTGAAGAGTGTTTTAAACCTAAAATATAAAGATTATATTTAGAGCCTATTAATAATCTTTCAAAACGAATATAATAAGAATCCCCAGCTGTTACAAGTATGAGGAATTACTAAGCTTACAGGATTGGAGCTGCTATTGCTGGTTAGCCAAGCGAAATGGAATTTGGCTCTTTTAGTAATAGCAGCTAGCCCTACTAACCATTAATAATCCGCTTTATTTTATTAGTATAAAATATGTATCTCCTTCCTAATTAAACTAAACAGCAATACTGTATAATAAAGCGGTCCTACACGATTTTCTTAAGATTTACTATTCCCGTCTCTCGATTTCTCATTTTTTAGATAGAAATAGTAATAGAAGAGTCACTAGTCCATACCATCCTAATATTATCTTAATAAGTTTAATAAAAATATAAAAATAATCAAACAAATACAAAACTTTATTTTAATTAAAAGCCCTGATATGAGGCAATATTATTTCCAATCTAAAAAATAATTTTAGCTGAAAATTAGTGGAATAAAACCAAAAAAATAAAGATATTATCAAAAAAAATTAAAAAATTCTTATTCTTTCTTTAAAATTCCCACTCTAAAACATAACTTTTACCTGAACTATTATCTAGGCAAAAATTTAGATACGTATGTATGAAATATTATAAAGTGATTATCCATATTTTCCTTTTAAAATTTCACTATAGTTGTATATTTAAAACATATTTTTGTAATAGTATGAAATCTTTAATTCATTAACCATGAGCAATAACCACTTTAAAAAAATTTTAAATTACTCTATATTGACATGCTTCACTTAAATAATTTTTTCATGGTGAAATTTTGTCCTTTTAGGTTTGTGTTTAATAATTTACGGATTATCACCTGGTATATTCTTGGCTATTCATTACTCAGGACATGTAGATTTAGATTTTGATAATATTACTTTTATCTGCGGGATTGTAAAAATGGTTGGGCTATGTCGAACATTTTCACGCTAACGGAAGCATATTTATTTATTTGTCTTACCTCCATTCATTGAACGAGGTATGTATTTCAGTTCTTATACCCCTTACTCATGACCTGAATATTAAGGACCTCTTTATTTATTCTAACATCCTTCCAACTTTTCGGGCTTTCCGTCTTCCCTGAGAGATATCTTTATGAGGGCCTTCTGTAATTACCAAATATTATAACAATCCTTATATAGGTCAAACTAGTTAATGGTTGGGGGGATTCGCAGTAGAACCCCACTTTTAACACGGATTCTTTCACTCCTACATTTTTCTTCTCCTTTGTAATTTTGTATATGCAGCCTTAAATATTAATATTCCTTCATCAAACGGCTCTAGTAACTCCCTTGGGGTAAAAGAATTCTTTAAATTACTCTCCATCCTGTATTATTTGTTACCTTGAAGACAATTATCGGAGTATTAATTTTTTTTAGTACAAACTCCTATGTGCTTATGAGACCCTTATATATTAGGAGAACCGGAAAATTTTAACCTGGCTAACCCTTTAAACTCTCCCCCTGATCATTACAGAGTGAATTATCATTGCCTACTTATCTTACGTTCCATTCATAATACATTAGGAGGTGTAATTGCTTTAGTTATTATGTATTATAGAGTTTTAATACTTTCTTCTCTCAAAAAAAAATTCAATCCCTTCAATTTTAACCAGTTGCTTTTGTGTGATCTTTCTTATCTGTCGCCTCTTTGTTAACATGGATCGGGTCTAAACATAGAAGCCCTTATATTATTTACAGGCCAAATTTCTAAAATTATATATTTTTAGGTTATTTAATAATTGAGTCCTATATTATTCTAAACTTGAGAAAGATAATCTGTCGTATAACCTTGATAAATAACACGACTCTTTTCATATTCGAAAAAATTATGGTTTTAACCAAATTTATGAGTAAATATACCGAATACGCCCCAAGCAAAAGGGAAAGTGAAGATTTCTTTGGTTTAGTAGTTGTAGAAAGCACAAAATTGTGTTGTTCTTGGTAAAATTAAGTTAGTTCTAAAATTAAAACCTTTAAGGTAATTTAACAAGACGTAGCCAGTTATGGCACATTTTGACGAGAACTTACGAATATCCGATTTCTTTTTGTTGGGGTCGGTATTCGTATTTTACTCATAATTTTGGTTAAAACCATAATTTTTCGAATATGAAAAAGTAATTTATTAATAAGTTTTAAGAAGCCTTGGAACAGCTTTTAGATATATAGGTCAATTTAAACGAAATAAATTATATATTGTTAGATATTTGGCTGTATAATATAGAGGGGCTTCTGAACTGGTTTAGCCCGTCCATGTTAAACTAAAGAGGCGACAGAAAGAAGTCACAAGAATCTGTTACAGGTAAATTGAAGGGATTGAATTTTTTTTTGATGAGAAAGTGAAGAGTGATAAAGAATATAATGATGATAATAGCATATTACTACTATTTATTAGATGTGAAGAAAGAAAAAAATAAACGTAAGATAGCGTAGGCAAATAGGATAATATCATTGGTTGAAATATGAGGGAGAGTGTTAAGGTTAGCTGCAGGTTTAAAATTTTCCGGTCTCTAATTATATAGGGTTTCATAAGACATAGATGGGGTTAGTACTAAAATATAATAATAATTATACCGATAAAAATTTCATTTTAAAATAAGGATGGAGAGTTAATTTAAGAGGGTTTCTTTTTAACGTAATATATTGTTTGATGAAGAATATAATAGTAAGTAGAAGATG
>JABUQX010000989.1:0-2500 GCA_015478945.1 Trachelipus rathkii
TATTTATATTATATATATATATATAATTATATTATATATATAATTATAATATATATCATGGCGTTTTCTCATGAAGCAAAGCTGCAATAACTGCGTACTATTTAGGTAAAAAAATAATCTACATCATGTATACTTTGGTCTGATGAAATAAATAATTTAAATTTTTTATGATTGCTAAACAAAAAAAAATTCTGCTTCTTAAAATCTACAAAACTACGATAAGTAAGAAAACTAATAACATTTATGGATTAAGCGTATGAAATTTGTATGAAAAAAAAGGATTTTTTTTTAACTATAAAGAAAACCCTAGGGTACAACTGGCAAAGATCAAAGAGTGGGGGTCTCTTCGGTCCTGGGGGACGACGTTGTGTCCCATTCGGTCGATTCCCTAAAAAAAATTTTAAAAATCATAAAATAATTCAAATATGTTATTAGCATATTAAAAAAAATCTTTTTTTTTCCACAATTTTCATACCCTGATTCCATATATGTTATAAGTTTTCTTGTACCTAACTTAGTTTTGGAAGATAAGATTTTAAAAAAAAAATAATTTTGCCATACAATTTCATACCGGATTTCCATATTGCTATTTAGTTTTCTTGTACTATTTAGTTTTAGAGTATTCGTGTTTTCTTTAGTTTGGCTATTATATATATTATCAGTGGCGAAGCGTCGAGTCATTATTGATGCGGCGTGACTCGACGATGATAGAAACATAAATCAATCCTTTTTTCAAAATTTCATTTTTTTCATTTTTCAAATTATATTATATATATATTTATATATATATGATTATATATATATATTATATATATATATTATATATATATTATATATATATATATATATATATATATATATATATATATATATATATAAATGCACTTGAAAAGGCGGATCAATTAAAATGAATAAATAATAATTTAACTTGCTCATCTCTAAATTTGTCGGATCAATTGCGAGCACATTATCCCTATTATTATATAATGTTCACATCTCTCAGCCAATCAATTTACGCAAAAATGTATACTAATATAACATATAACACTCATCTCTAAGTTTGTCGCTGCATCCCTATTTCAGCGAGTTTGTTTCTCGTATTAAAGCATGGGAACTTCAAAATTTCGTTCAAACTTAGGACTTTCGAAATATAATATATTAATAAAGAAATTGTAAATTAATAAATTATTATTATAATCAGTGAAAAACAATATTAATTTTACTGTTTTTACAAGAATAAGTCAATTAAAGTTCCTTACTTTAGTTACAATATACACTTTATAAAGTACGAAATATTTTGAAAAAAAACTGAAACAATTAGAAACAAAAATTGAAAATTTACACGCAGGCACCAGACCAGACTATCTTTCAAGCAGTAAACATTGTTCGTTCAATGAATCAGTGTTGGTGCGTGTATTTTCTATTATATTTGTTTTACTTTCAAAATTAAGAAGAAAACAGGATTTCTTTTCACATTCAAAAATTAATTCATAGGTTGGTATTTATTTGGTATAAATCATATAATATATTTCGTTACTTGGAAAACGGTCAAATCAATTATTATTATATTACGTAACTTACGGCTATAGACTACACAGTGTTAAAGCGTTTTCGTTATGCAGTTTGTGCTAATAAATGCTTGAGTATTCTCGATAGATTGGTGGTGGATACAAAAAATTTGGTGTACACATATTGACCGATGAATACTGGGATTGTCAGGCAAGAACAATATAGGATTTAGGATTTTGATTTTGAAAAAATGACTGTTCGAGAAAAATTCCTGGGGTTTGAAGTTCTTCAGGGAACAGCTAGTAAAACCATTACCAAAGAATTACTTTGTCTTTTAGAAAAAGAAGGATCGATATACAAATTATATTAAATATATTATATATAGAGAGATATAAAATAGATATATAAAAATATATATATAGATATATATATATTATATTATATTAATATTTATTATATATATTATATATATATATGGTGATATTTGTTTTAAAACCACAACTATCTCATCGATTCCATATTCAAACTACAATCGCTACAGGGAAAAGGAATACATTGTTTGGAATCCTGGCAAAATTTTATTGTGGAAACTGTAAAAAAAAAAAAAAAAAAAAAAAAAAAAAAAAAAAAAAAACATAAAAAACTACAATAGCTACAACGAAAAGGAATACATTTTTGGAATCCTTGTAACATTTTAGTTAGGAAAATGTAAAAAAAATAAATAATAATAAATAAAATAAATATTGGGCATTTTTTTTTTTTTTTAGGAGCAGGGACATTTATTATATTATATATATATTTGCTAAAGGTATGTACACGGCAATGTAGGGGGCTCGAGCGACGGGGAACACAGGGGGGACGTTTTTCATACCGGTAGGGGAGGGCGGAGGAAACCCGCAGCGAACCCAAATACAAAGAGCGGGGGTTCCGGAGACCTCCCCGGAGGGGGGGATTAGTCTCCCCGTAGTCCCCGGAAGGCCGAGAGACAACG
>JABUQX010000989.1:10000-32057 GCA_015478945.1 Trachelipus rathkii
AGAGCCCCCGCCCACAGATATGGAGGCAGTACTCATACAGGGCGGAATGAGACCTTGTATAGGTGAGTATGAGAAGAGGAAAAAAAGTTCTGCTCTAAAAAGAACTCCCAGTTTTTTTGAAGCCGCCCTAGCAACCGTTATAGGTTTCCAAAACATTTTGTTGTTTATGTTAAGGCCAAAGGATGTTTATATTGTCACAGGAGAGACGAGAGAACTAGTCGAAAGAGATAGAAAGTTAAGTGTCTTAGAGGAGGAGATTTGTAGAAGTTCGGTTTTAAGAATTAAATTTCACAAGCTTGAGACGACCCAACCTGAAATTCTATCCAGATCAGCGAGAATAGAATCGGAAAGATTAAGACGAGAGGCAATTCTAGAAGTAAAAGGAGCAGAATTGATATGAGTTGAAGAATGAAGGGTCCGTCATCGACATATGAGTTGGATGAGTTAGATGTGCAGGTGAGAGATCATTGATGAAAAACAGGAATAAGTAGGAGATAAAACAGAATCCCCTGAGGAACACCACTATTGACAGAAAAAGAAAGAAGGTCGCCCCATCAAATCACAACAGCCGATATTGAGCGATTGAAAGAAAGCTAGACATAAGGTAAGCAAAGAGAAGAAGGAAACCAAAGGAGGGGAGCTTGGAGAGCATGACGCGTGCCATACACGGTCAAATGCTTTGGATATGTCAAGCGGCACTCACAAGTCTTCCCGTAGTTCATAAGGGCGGAAAATCATAAATCTGTTAAATAGGAAAGTATATCGCAGTAGATCTCGGCACGAAAGCGTACTGGTAATCAGTAAGAAGGGAAAGAGATTCAGATATCTAAGCAAGTGGAGTTGAGAAGGGTTTCAGAAGATCTAGAAGAATACAAGTGAAGGCTATAGGGCGATAGTTAGATGGATCAGGCAGAATCATTTTTTCGGAATAGGTTGGACATATGGCGCTTTCCACACTGAGGAAAAGTGTTAGTATTGAGGCATGGAGAATATAGGTTGAACGAGGGGTGGGGGTCAGCACGGAAGCACCTTCCTCAAACTCGGAAGGACCATCCGGGCCACCCGCGTTCCTAACGTTCATAGATTTCAGAGTCATGCACCGATCAATGAATGAAGAGTAATGGCATAGACACTGAGAGGGGAGGAAGAGGAAATACCAGAATCGCCAAGGGTTGAATAGAAGGAAAATAGGAGGCAAAGAGATGATTGGCCTTTTCAGTTTGGAGTATTAACAAAAGAATCATCAGAGCGAATAAGAGGAGGAAAGGATGATTCAAGAGGTTGTTAGAGATGTTTTTGCAAGAGGCAGAGAGATTTGTCAGTAGGAGCACCAAGGAGGCAGCGCTTTTTCGTTTAATGAAAGTCCGCTTTTTGCTCGTCGAAGAGTATCACCTGCAACGATTTCTAGCTGAATGAAAATTGGTTAGAGTGATTGGAGAACGAGATTTTTCCCCACCCGATAAGCATTGTCTCAAGCCTGAATGGCCGGGAACAGCGCGATTTGAACCATGGATTTGAGGAGAAAAAGATTTTAGTCCCAAGAAGGAATGAATGCTCTCTTAACAATAGTTCCCACTTATCGGCAGAATTGAATCGTTTAGAGTCAAAGCAGTCAATTCAATTATGTTAGCGTAGAAGCAAACGCAATGCCCCAAGCCGATCCAGTGCCAGAAACCCATAGGGCAGGAATGGAGATGTTTGGAGAGAAAGTATAAATTAGGTGGATATAAGGTTGTGGTCGATTTACCAGTAGGAGCGAAGGTGGTGTATTTATAGAGAGAAGGACTAGTGGTGATACATAGGTCAAGTGTGTGTTCAAGATTCGGTTGGGACGATCCGGATGTGTGTGGGTTCTTTAATCAGTTGCTCCAAGATCATTGAGAATACTGACATGATTCGGCTTCCTCCCCACCTAATCAGTATGAGAGGACCCCAAATTCATTTTTGTGTACATTGAAATCCCTAAATAGAGGACTCAGTATTTGGATATGAAGATATAACAGTCTCGTGAAGAAGTAGTAAGGTAAATCAAAAGATATGAAAATTGTTCTGTTAGGAGAACAGTAGCAGAAGCATAAGGATATGGTAGTAGAAGGAAGAAAGATTTAAAGCACAGAACATACGAAGTAGGAGATTCGAAATTCCGAGACGTGTATAGGAATGTTATATTTACATGGCACATACTCACCCTTCAACGGAAATTATAAAATAAGTTATAGTTGGATATTTACCGAGTTGAAGGATAATTCTTAGCCCATCTGGGTCTAGACAAGAGCCTAAATTAGGTTTAGAGTTAGAGAGGTAGTATTCCATGGATGCAGATTAGAGTGCAAGCATTGATGTTGGTAAGTCAAAAGAAAGCCAGCTGTGCAAATCTGCTATGCATCACGCACACGCACATTTACGCACACGCATCACAAGAAAAAAACAGAGAACAGAAACAAATAGACAAAACCAAAGAGAATGAGAAAATTCTATTCGTACGCTAACCCTAATTTTAAAACGATTAAAACCTATTTACAGCAAATATCAAAATATGAATAATCCAGAAAGTTTAAAAACACACGCACTCACACGCTCTTACGAAATTGCGTACAAAAAAATACTATTGAATCACTAAAAAAGTAGATAAATCTGTATAAATTATAATAATGGCTGTCCAAATGGTAAATTTTACTCTAAAGACCAAGTTGGAGAAACGCTACAAATCTAAGTTAAAAGGAATCAGAAAAAAAAAAACATTAACTTGGTATAGCTATCTATATGGAACTAGATTTATTGAATCTAAAAGTTCTCATAATTCTTCACCCCAAAAATTAAGAAGTATCGGCTAAGTATCGGCCATTTTAACCGATACCGATACCATAAAAAATGGCCGATACTACCGATACCGATACCGATACATCCCTAATATATATATATATATATATATATATATATATATATATTTATTTATTTTTTATATATATATATATATATATATATATATATATATATTATATATATATACCGTTTTTGTGCTTACGCTCGGTAAGGAATGCTTACACAGTTTTAGAACGAATTTTGTGCAAAAACGACCGCGATTTCTTACGAAGTTTAATTTTGTTTACAAACAATTGAAATCATCTGTTGTGATGGAACCCATCGATTTGGAATAAACAGAAATAAAAACATAACAAATGGTTTATATTACAAATAATTGCTCAACTATTGTGATCTATTGTGATGAAGTTTATCCATTTGGAAGAAATTATATTTAAAGTATGTTTTATTGAATGAAACATTCATCAATTCAAACGGGCTTACCACGTTGCCATATTGTTTGTTACATTTTTTCGTAAGCAAACGTCCTAAATTCAAAAATATTTACGATTATGCGCATGGTTTGACAAAAATGAATGCAAATTCGAGCTTTTTTTAAGTTTCGTAAGCACAACTACAAAAACGAAAAAGACTTTACAATACCGCAGTTTTCGTTTCTGCATTTGTGCTTACGAAACGTAAGAAATGCTTGAGTTTGCGTTTGTTTTTGTCAAATTTAGGACAAAATTGTAAGAAATGCAGAATTTAGGATGTGTTTACGCAAAAATGTAAACAAACAATATGGTGGTGTGGTAGGCACCGTTTGAATTGATGAATGTTTATTCAATAAATCAGCTTAAATATAAATTCTTCCAAATAGATAAACTCCATCACAATCGTACATCAATTATTTGTAATATAAACCATTTGTTTTGTTTTTATTTCTGTTTATTCCAATCGATGGGCCTCCACCACAACACTGATTCAATTGTTTGTAAAAAAGTAAATTTCGATAAGAACATGCGCGGTCGTTTTTTGGCACGAAATTTCGTGCTAAAATGTGGAAGACATATTTACGAGCGAGCGTAGCACAAATGACAAAAGCGAAACAGTCTAGGTCAGATAGATCAGGAAATTATCAGACAATTTGCGATATGCTCTTGGAAAATTCCAAATTTCAAGGCTGTTTTCGAAAGAAGCCAGGCTACATTTTCTATGTGAAATGTAAGAAACGTTTTTGTGATTGATTCATAAACAAATTTCTAATTTTTTTTTTTTTTAATTTTCATTGTACTCTTTATGGCATTTTCGAAATAAATAATTAAATATTTTATAAAAAAATATTAGGCTTTTCTTTAAATTTTTTTTATTACAATAAAATACTAAAAATATTTTGTGATAATAAATTAAACTTTTGTTTACTCTCGCAGAAAAATTAAATTGTTTTAAAGTTTTGGCGGCAACCTGTCCGGCGTGAAAAGATACAGTGCAACACACAGTTCACACATCTGCAAAGATTGGTAAAATTATAAACACATTGGAATTGAAGTATATAATTTATTATAATATACTTATATATATATATAATATATATATATATATATATATATATATACTATATATATATATATATATATATAATATATATATATATATATATATATATATATTATATATATATTATATATATTTAAATATATATTATATATATATATTATATATATATATATATTATATATATATATATATTTATAATATATATATATATATAATATATATATATATATATATATATATATTATTAATATTCCGAAACTGGGGGTGAAATTAGGATAATTTCCGGAACATAAATGAATAAAATCTTGGTAGCAAAGCAAAATAATATAAAAACTTAGAAAATGAAAATTAATAGGAATATGGAATACTAAGAAATAGGAAAAATACTTACGTTTAAATCAATTAGAGCAGAATAAGCGCGATCTGGGCCCATAGAGACCGCACCTTCGTTTCATGTAACGAAGAACACCGCCCTTGGTCTCTATATACTTGAGAAGTAGATGGGATGTAAACAGCAAAAATTCTTTTATATTATGTCTTAAGCCTCAGAACAATATGGCCACACAGTTGATTATGAAAAATAAAAATAATAGATTAAAATACGCAAATAAACAGGGAAGGAAGTTATATGCAAAATGATGTTTTGTAATGAAGAAGATGATTACCTTTATCTCAAAAATACTCTTATATGATCATTATTTTTATTGTTTTGTTTTAAACATTTTTTATTATTTAAAGGGAGGTATACAATTTAAAAAAATGGATTTCTTTAGTTATTTTTAATTACGTTTTAATATGTTTCAGTAAATAAATATATGTATATCCTTTCATACGATATTATAGTAATGTACAAAAGTTAATTGTCCCCAAATATCTTTTACTCTGGTGCACCAACACACACTCAAAATAAAATCCCCAAAGAATGCCTTTAAAGAATTTAGAGTTTAACTTTAAACAAAATATAACCAACACCATAAAAGGCACGTAATATTCGATTAATGTAAATGCTAAGAATTTCGTATAACTTTTTTAATGTTTCTTACTTTAATATAGTTTTTTTTTTTTTATTCTTTTTCCTTTTTAGTTTATCATTTATTTTTTTTTACGCAGTTTATCGTTTTAACGCACTATGATTATATTCTTGACACTGTATTTTTATTAATTATTAATAGATAATTCTTAAGTGATCACTGCACCATTTATCCTTATAATGTTAATAAGTGTCTTATTGTAAGAATTATTGTTATCTCATAATCCATTATTATTTATATTTTTAATTATAATTTATTTTATCAATGGGTTTAAGCCTGAATTTTTTCGGCCTTTAGTAAAATTTCTTCTTCAATTTTTTCCCTTCTTCTTCTTCTTCTGTCTCTTCTTATTCTTCCTCTTCTTCCTTCCTCTTCTTTCTTCTTCATCAACATCATGAAACGATCTAAACCAAGCAACAACGCTGAAACAGAACGACGGCGAACAACAGCGAATTCATGTGAAGATGCTAAGCCGACAAAACAACAACAACTCATGAAACATATTACAACATCCAATTACGCATGAAAAAACAACGCGAACACCATTCACATTCTCTACTTATAATAAAATTAAAAGAAACTTTATTAAAAAATTGGGACATGTCACGAGTATACTATATAAGCATTCAAGAAAAAAACCACAATCCAATGAAAAGCATCTACGCCTACAACAAAAACACACATCAACAGCAACAACAACAGCTGAAGAACCAGAGTCAAGCCAAAAATTATAACAGGACGCACATCTACAACAACAACAACGCAAGAAACATATTACAGCAATTCACAATAGGCAGAACAATGCATTCAAATCTAGTGGAATCTATACTAAGAATAGCATTACACATTGGAACTAAATAAAATTTTAAAGAAATTTTTCATTAAAAATTTACTTTGCACCTTAAAGCAATAAACAGTAAAGTCAATAGTGAAGGTGACCTAGCAACAGTGGGTGAATGTAATTATGCTTTTAATGCTTTAGCTACATAAAACATTTACTTTCACCTCAAGTCTACGTAAAACAGTAATAATAGCGGCAGTTAACGCTTACCTCCAGCTAACCGATAAGTGCAACAATAGATTTATGAGGCAGTTCTCCTTCCTTCTCTCCCTCTCTCTATTTAATAATATTAATCAATAGCGCAGTTACCTAGCAACAGTGTGAATTACTGCTTTACTGCTTATAATTAATCATCTACATTTATATTATTCACTCATGTTATCAAAAATTATTTCAAAGTTTCTAACAAAGGAATAGGTTAAATTTATTATTATTATTATTATTTATTATTATATTATTATATTCTTATTATTTATTATATTATATTATTTTATCATTTGTGATTTTATTATTATTACTCGTTGTAGATAGAAATCAAATTATTTATTTTATCTCGTAAATAGAATCGTAAAAACTACGTTTTGCTACTTGTTTGGAGGGTGTAAACATCACCTCAATTGTATCTCCAATGTGATTGGTCGAGAATTATATATGTTTCTTGGATTGAAGGGTGTTAACCTTATTCAACTCATCTCAATTTGTGATTGTCGAGATTAGTATATGTTCCTTGTGAGTCTCAACTCGTTTCAAAGCCATAGTCGCTTAGCTGTCGAGCTGTGAACAAGCTCTCTACTCTATCTTAAAAGTGTCCATTTCCAGTAAGAGCTCACTATGGTACGTCTTAACAGGTATACATCTGTGCAAGCATCATCCATGGGGAAGTTAAGATACCAGGCTGTGGTACGTACACAATTGTTTGTTGATACATTTTCACTGATTTTTTTCACTGTTTTTAGTAATTTCATTCATGTACAACACAAGGCGTGTCCTTCATGAGGCCGATGAATTACTGGTGTATCTATGTAAACACACAGGCATGGCTTCTGATACTTTCACCTAATAGCGGTTTAACTCTTCGAAAACAGTCATTAGCCAGAGCAAGGGGGAGCAAAGGAAAAAAGCTTACTCTAACCTTCTCGTAAACAAGAAAAATAGGTATGGAAGTTTAGACTAGGGAGCGAAGTAACGCTTAGAAGTATTTGAACGTACTCGCATGGATTCTTTCCGGATACAAACTAGCTTAAGTATATGCCGTGGGGAGACGGGTGAATAGGTATGAAAGGCGAGTGAGTGTGTTATCTAACTATGTAACTCTGTAGCTCATTCTATGTTATACCAGGAATAACTACCATTCAAGAAAATGCTGGTTGATGATTCTGAAACTGTTATTAAACGATTCCTTAGACACTTTTGATGTGCAAGAATTCTATGCTTCTCAGAAACAGTGGCAAGAAGTATTATGCGATGCCCCGAGGCCAGCATACTATTGTTGTCATGAGAGGGAGCTCTTTACATTGTGCTTTCGGATGATGTTGATGAACTACCGTAGCTATAATGAAGGATAAGATATAAATGACTGGCATATTGTAAAGATTTTAAGAGTATTACTATAATCTTGAGTCTTCGTGAACCTCCTGGGAATGTCTACATCAGTGTTATAAACTTGTAAATATTTTTTATGTTAATGGTTTTCAATTAATGATAAATAATTTAATATTCTTGTGACATATTTTTTAAATATATGTAAAGTCTGTGATTATTAATTTTAATTATGTATGTAAAAGGTTTAAAATGAAGTTTGCGTTTTAATTATATGAAGTAAACGTTTCATATATATACTATATCTGTATATATATATATATATTATATATATATAATATATATATATATATATATATATATAATATTATATACTATATACTCTCCACATACGTTGAAGGTTTATTTTGCATCAAGCACTCCGGGAGTAATGGATGTGGGTAATTCGATGTTTTCAGCACCTGCTACTGTATGGTGGCGGGTCCCACAAGCTTGCGGTAAAACCTTTCTGCTGTTAAACATATTAAAGAATGGTGGAATTTTTGAGCATACACTGTGAAAATAATCTGTGCTATAGTGGTATTCCCGGAAGAGTTTAATGCATATAATACTGTAGTAGAATTCGATTAAATCATTGGAAAATGTACTAGTCATATAAGTTATAAGTTCTGGAACGCAATGCTGCCAAGTTAAACGAGATATAGTGAGAGCGGTTTACGGGTGTATTCCCATCATTTTAAGATATATTGTATTTTTCATTACAGCGAAAATTTTTCATCAAGCAAGCATGAAGACTTATCTTTAGAACACTCGTATCTGATTCTGTTTGAACAACGAAGAGATTTGGCGCAGTCAATGTTCTAGGGTCCGACGATGTTTTTCCGTTAGCAAGAAAGCAGTTCTTGGAAAGTAATAAGAAGTTACTTCGGATCCATACGGATACTTGCACTGTGTGAGCTTCATCTAGGGAACAGCATAGATACTGCTGCCGGACCACATTTACCGCATGAGAAGAGAGACGTGTGATCCTGAATAATGAGTGTTTAGTTGAAGAGTATTTTACCGTCTTATAAAAAGATTTTAAAAAGCTGAAGACGGCTGAAAACGTGGATTAATTTGGGATGCTGGGAATTTCGTACAGGGTGTATGGGTTGCATTTATAATATTTAAAAGGGGAATGTTCCTTAAACAGGCCTCAGAAGGTAAAGCTGCGTCGACATAGAACATCATTAAAAAACTCTCCCGTAACTTAAAGCATCTGAAATAAAAAGAAGGTGTTGCAGAAGGGGGGGGTGTATTTCTACTCTACTTTCTCAGTTATTAGCTTCCTCTGATACAAGGGATATTCATAATGAAGAAGGTTCGCTGTACTGCCGTTTAATCGAGTTATGAGAAAATGGTGTAATACTACTGTCATTCGTTGCAGAGACCCATACTCAGCCTCCACATCACAGCTGTACGCTGGTCGTCTCACTGGAAATTTCAACCCCAATCATCTCCTCATTTTCTCTCTAAGATCAACAACCTTTGAGTGGTGCAACAATTCATCAGCAAGACCTACCTTACGCTTTGCCGACTAAAATGTTTGAGCAGATAAACATTAGAGAAAAGGTTTATAAGGGTATTAAATCAGACCATTAAATACATGAGACGTGTCTTAATACAGGATGCATGCAGAAGTTATTAAAGCAAGGATTTACATCTTAAAGGTATACTAACTAAGCCTATTTTGCAGATAAATCATCTTTGCTGCACAGCAAATTTACCCTGAGATGAAGATTGAAGAGGTCTTAAAAATATCCTAGAGGAGAGCTTGCCAACCAGGTCTCGCAAATCAGGGCTAATCTCTATAATATTTAAAAGAACTAATAATTGATGGTTAGGTCAATCATTATTGGATGATGAGATAGTTAAAGGTCAAACATTGTGGATTTAATAGCTGATTTTCGGATTGGAAGGGGGCTGTAAAGTTGCCACAACAATAGCAAGAGCTTCAGACTATAAATTTTCCTCGCTCTTTAATCTTGAACACACGCAGATTAGCAGACTTGGATGATATGTCTAAGATCACCAAGGCCCGAATTCTAGTCCTTAGGCACGTCTACGTCAGATAAATTAACGGGTGTTAAAGGAGAATAGAAAAAAACCGTACGCTAGTCTTAAAATGGATAAATTCATCGTTAGTACTATGAGTTATTATATTATTAAGTCAATTATATATATATATATATATATATTTATATTAAAGTATATATATATATATATAATATTTATATATATATAATATATTATTATTATATATTTATAGATATATAATATTATACTATATATATAATAATATAAGTACTATAACTATATATAATATTATATTACAGTTTGTATTTTTTGATCTATTTTGCTCGTTTGTGAATAAATAAATAAATCATGCCATATTAAAGCACTTGTTTAAATTTCCTTTAGCATATTATATATATATATATTATAATTAGTAACAGTTATATATTATATTATTATATAGAAATAGGAAGAGAATACGATATACATAATTAGGTATATAAAATTATATGTTTTTACTTGTATATCAGTAGCATAGTCATGAGGAAGGAGGTGGTTGATAAGTTTTACTTCAATGTGAAGGAGCTAATAGCTATGGGGGTTTCACAAGGTTTGCTTTAAGGTTTCCGAAAAGAAAAAAGAGTTAAAAACATATTTAGAGGGTGAGGAGGCTTTCATCTGCTAACCTGTTTCGCAATTCCTACCCGGAAAACCATAGCCCCCTGTCTCGATAGCGTATGGCAATTGGATTTATCCGAAATGGTTAAATACAGTTCGTACAACGAGGGGCATCAATACATACTTTTTTACCATTGATGTTATTCTAGATATTTATGGTTAAAAGCTTTAAAAGATAAAAAGAAAGTACTGTAAACTGACGTCCTGCAGAGAAATTATAGTTGGGGAAAGGCTTGCAAATCTGCGGAAAGTGGGACAAGGATTTGATTTCTAGTCGAGGATTTCAGATTAGTTAATGAGATGACATGGGTATCACACATTCTCAGTGAAATAAGGCAGCTCAGTTAAAGAGTAAGGACTATCAGGAGAAAATGCACCGGTACTTCACCCTATGAAATACTTTTGTTTATTAACATACTACGAGACCTTGCTCCATTTTGTAATAATAGATCGTTTCACAGAAGCTATAATAATCGTACCTCTAGAATGTCGAAAAATAAAGCTGAGATGCTGCTATGCAGAACGGAAGATGCAGGAAATTAAAGGATAATTCAGGTTGTATGCCTGGTGATTTATGTACGAGTTTCCAGAGAGGCGGAAAGGTTTAGGAAAGGCTTTGATCAAGGTGGTCTACAGAGGTTTTCAAAGTTTAACATATTCGAGACTTCCTATGAGGTTTAAAATCTTATTATTTGGAGGATTTTAGACGTGAAGAATAAAAGGCGTTTTTATAAACAGGAATCAAAAAATACGCTCAATCCTGAAGATGTGTATAAATGGGAAAAGAATTTAGGCTCGAAAGGAAGTGGACGAAATAAACGTAATTGGTTAATGATGGGTTATCTGACCAGTTTTAACTGCGTAATAAAAGCAAGTGAATTAGAAATCATTAATCAGTATTCTTGTGAACATGGAGTACAGATCTTTATTTAACTCTGCCTTACGCTTTCGATAATCTACATCTGATGAAAAACCTTCAGACTTCACGACCGAGTTACTGAACCCTATTGACATTGAAAGAGACGTTTATGAAGTAGGTTTGTGTGAAGTGATATTAAATACAGATGTGGAATGTACCGCATAATCTTTATTGGATGAATGTTTACAGAATGTAGATTGTGTTGAAACTATATTGGATGTGAAGAACACCGTGCTGCTCTAAACTGCATTACATGGTTTACAAAAGAATACTGTGTGTGAGTTGTTATTGAAGGAAATCCTATTTTTAAGTAGTACTGCGAATTTCCAGTTATTTAAATAACGTGCTTTTTAGCGGACAAGTAAATATGTGTAGAGATCTAATTTACAACACAGATATCCTCTGATGATGAAGTATTAATTACTTTGAGATCAGAGACGAGCATTAACCTAGAGATAATTGATGTGTTTCCTCAGGATGATCTGTTTGGAGCGGAACACGTTATGACGTGAAGGGTGGCTAGATAATCCTACATGATTGTTTCCTACGATGCGCTGAAAGGGTTTTGAAATCAGTAGAAAACGAGCATATAACCAAGGAAGAATTAATCGACAAGACATGATGTTACATTATACATGCATACACTCCGAGATGCTCAAACACCCGGGGATGGCTTACGTTTACACTGATATAGTGGGATACCAATATGTGGGCGACACTACAGCTCCTTCTGTTAAGGGTATTTATTTTCCTCAATGGAGTAAGGTAATAACGTTCCTAATGTCACTATCTCAACACTGAAAGGTCATTGAACGGATTCTATAGGAGTAATATAAGGACGTGAAAGGACGGCCAATACCCATATAACGTGTGTGTGTCACATTAAGAAAGAAACGTCCGTCAATCAGATAAAAAGTATGGACGCATTTTTTTTAATAGATTGAAAAATCTCATCTATATTTCTCGAGTTCAACCAAGAAATGGACGCCTGCTGCAGGAATTATTAAGGGACATAATCAACTGCATTTTTTCATTCATGATGCAACTCTTGCGTGTAAAGGACGTATAGGAAGAAGCTCATTACTATAAGTATCAAAGCTGGACAGAGTAATTCATTGGTTTCGAGATCCACACAAGAGGATCCGGTTATTGGAGGATTTTCACTAAGTTATTGCGAAGCGCTATTTCCGTTTATTTAGAAGAGGGGTGAATATTTAGGATAAAAAGCTATAGAAGGCTCTGACCATATCAAGATATAGCGACAGGAGCCAATCCTCGTGCTTCATTAAAAAGGCGGATTGCTGAGGTTTCTGACGAGATGCTCGATGACGTTAAACGCAAAATAAGACGTAAAATGACAGGGCAGGGCAGGGCTAAAGTTAAAGGTCGCAGGAATGTCCCAAATAGGAAAAAACCTAAGACTAAGAGAGCTCTGAGAAGAAAGGTCATAAAGGAAATCACACTCGGGAAAAACCCTAAGGCTAAATGCACAGGTCTCAAAACGTATTGATGTATTTAACATTTAACTACTATATGGTATCCTTAAAAAACTCATTTTTCGGCTACCAGTATATAAGTGGAGCCACATCTGGAGGCTTGTTCATTAATTCCCTACACCAACGACAGAGATGCATTTCTTCATCTGCTAGCCAGACTAGCTGCCAAGAGACTGCTTTCTCGATGAATCCTACTCAATTAGCGTGACGATTCAACTTTATTAGCATTAATGCCACACAAGCTCAAATCACAGCACTGACTCCCTTTGAGGTTCAATATTCAGGTAACTCAGACCAATATCTAGATCCATCTAATGTATTTATATTAAGAAACGAAATTTGAACGAATGCTGACGGTGGTGAGATCTTCTACAGGCGACGATCACATAGTGTACACTGAATACAATTTCCTGCATATTGTTTTAACCAGATTGAGTTTTCTCAATAATTGGCTTGGCCTTTCAAGCAGCTAGTTAGCTATAGAAGCTAATAAACATTACTGATTTTCTGATGATGCTAAGCGTCTCATCTTCAATCATAGTGGGGTTTTTTACAGCTTCAAAGATGGGCCCCATATAGAATAAAGCGGCAAAGTCATAATAAACACTTATGAATTCTTACGGCCGTTTTTAAATGGTGATATATTCTCTCAGGAAAGAACTTTTAATTTCCATCTGTATGGATGCTAGATCGCTTTATCCGGTTAACGTCGAATTTGCACTTAATAAAGTAATCCTACTGCTACACTGCAAATGTCAGAACGGTATCTTCAAACTGCTAGAGCTTTTTTCTCTATGGTTAACAAGGTGAAGTTATTTCCCCAAGCATTTGGAATTTAGAAGCACAAAACAACCACGGCGAAGTAGACAATCAGGAGAGTAGAAACCAAAGTATTTATATCTTCAATCACGGATTATCAGCATACAGCTTCAAACATTGGTTACGGTAATCTACTCAAAAGTAATAGCGGAATTGTAGAACAAGAGCATATTCAGGTCATTATAAAAAATCACCAATAAATTCGCCCCTTTTGGACTAAGGGGTGTCAGTACATGTAAAGTGGTCAGCCATACGAGACGTGATATGAAATGTCATCTAATGGGGTAAAAATCTCTATGCTCGCGAACTTTCACGATCTAATAGCAACATGTTTCATGCGTGATAGTGTACGAGAAGAACCTTGACGAGTACGCGAAGAATAGTATTTATAACCATTTTGATCATCAGTCGCAGATCTTTTCAGCTTGTAACGCAAGTCCTCTTTAAAATTTGAGAAAGGGTACTTAGGACTCTTTCATTTAGCGGAAGTCTACAGACATCCATTACCGTCATCGTTTATCTGGAGCACCCCAACTTATTGAAATTGACCGAGCGCAATGTGTCTTGAATACTAAAGATGAATGAAGAAAATAAAAGGCTATGTTTCCAAACGTAGGCGATGATAATACGGGTTGCTATCACCCGAAGACTTCTGTCACGCTGAATAGTAGATATTGGGATTGCCGTTCACACATGCTCGAGATTAGTCAGGGGAAACACTGGATTTCATCTACAGAGAGAAGAATGGAGATGTGTACCTGATTGATATCTTTTAAACTTGGAAGTTTATTTGATAATCATTACTCATTTCATTTTTTTAAATATAACATGTAATTATGTAAACACTTTGACTCGCGCTGTTTCAATCCTCATACTCTTCTTTATTGCGGACTTATTGTGTTTAATTTATCAAAGTGATTTTTATTAACAATATCGTGTCCAGTGATTTGTAAATATTGTTCGCATGCTAGAATTTTATATGTCATGAATTATTTAGTTTCCGACTTATAGATAATGCTTTAAAAAATAAAAACATCTTTTAAAAACCTTTTTTATATAAATGTATATATATTATATACCTATATAATATATATATATATATATATATATTATATATATATTATATACTATATATTATATTTAATACTTATTGATTATTATATATATTATATAAGAAATGCTGATGATAATTGGTAAAGGTTCATGAAAATTCACGTTGATGAACGTCACTAGTTTAAAGACTAGGGGCTACACTGTATCTGATGAGGGTTTCAGTAGCGATCTGGAAGCTGAAGCGTTAACAGCTCTTGTCATTATAGTACATTTTAAAAAGGTTACAACTATGGGAATATAACGTATATTCAAAAGTGGTGGTTCATTTTAAAATCATGGTATATCATGTGCTAGTCACACTCGGATTTTCAAGCTAGGCATCCTTACACACCCCGTGATCCCGCCAAGTTGCGTGTTGTATGTGTAATTGTGGAGTTGGGTTTATTGTTTGAAGTTGGGATCAGCACAAGTGCCATGTGAAAACTGCGTTTACTTACGATGTAACATTCAAAGTGTATAGAGTGTTTCCAATACTGGATGGCCACATAGAGAAAATTATAGAGTAATTAGTCATGCTTAACACATTTAACAGTCAACGTAGAAACGATTTAAAATGGAAGTCCCTCTATATCATCTAAAACTTTTCATCTAATTTACGTTTTTTAAGCCGCCAAGATTTAAGGAGTGTGGCAGAAGACCTGGATTAATTATATAAATTCATTATAACACGAAGTTTCCTTGGAGATTTTGTTACATTTCCGCCTGGGGCTCCTGGAGATGTTGGAGAGAGAATGATTTAATATTAATAGTATTAATATATCGTGTTATATATATATTATATAATATATATATATATATAGTATTATATATTATATATATATATATATATTATATATATATTAATATTAATATATTTATATTTACAATATAATTATTATATATTATTATACATATATATATATAATATATATATATATATATATATATATATATATATATATATACGTAACTATAAACAAATATTTCATAGAGCAATAAATTTCAATTACCATCTGATTTTTTTTTTTAAAAAACAAGGTCCAAATAGTATAATAACAATTAATAATAATAATGAATTAATATAATGATGATAATAATAATATATAATAATAATATAATATATAATCATAATAATGACAGAAGTCAGGTGAAAGCAGGGGTTGAAAGTTATACAGTCTGTGAAGGATGGTAATACCACGTTTGAGTCTAATTCTCTCCTCTCTCTCTTCTTCGTCTTCTCTCTTCTTCTCTACCCTCTACCTCTCTCTCTATCTCTCTCTCCTCTCTTCGTCATAGTTCACTAAGAATCCTCTACTACTTTACGTCCATGTATTTAAATCGTAATAATATAATAATATCAATAATATATGAAAATAATAATCATAATCATAATAATAACGAGAAATGACAAATACGTGTAAATAACAACTCCATGCGTTGGTGAGAGCGTCATCAACGAACGCTCGTGTGTGTGTGTGTGTGTATGTGTGTGTGTGTGTGGGTGTGTGTGGTGTGTGTGTGCCAGCCTAGCGGCTCGCACAGTGTATTAAATATACAAAGTCGGTTAGGGCAATGGAGGGTATGGTGAATAATAATATAAATAATAATAATAATAATAATAATAATAATATAATAATAATAATAACTAGTAATAAAATAATATATAATAATAATAATATAATAATTAATAATAATGAATAATAAACGAAAGTTGGTGTAGGGTGTGTAATAGAACAACTTCATGCGTTGATGGAAGCTCATCACGAACGCTCGGTGTGGCTAGCCTACACGGCGAGCAAATGTGTTTTGAATATACAAAGTCGGTTAGGGCTTAAGGAGGGGTTGCGCGCGATGATTAATAACATAATAATAATAATTATAATAATAATAATTATAATAATAATAACGAAACTAGGATAGTTGTGGCAGTTAGTAGTAGCAACAGCAGTAGTAGTGGTATAGTAGTAGTAGTAATAGTAGTGGCAGTAGTAGTAGTTGTAATTGTCGTCGTTAGTAGTAGTAGTATTTTGTATATTAGTTGTAATAAGTCAGGGTAGTAGTAATAGTAGTTGTAATAAGTCAGGGTAGTTAGTAATTATATATATATATATGTATACTATATATATTATATATATATTATATAACATATATATCTATATATAATATATATATATATATAAATATATATATATATATTATATATATATTATATTATATTATATATATTATATATAGACTAATATAACATAATAATTAAAATAAGTTTATTTGACAAGAGCCCGACTTTCTTTTAGCTCCCTGAGGTAAGATAAGAATCGAAGAAAGGTAATCCTTTGATCACATTTCCTCGATTTTAATCCCCTTGATTTCGCGTTCAATTATAGCTAATGAAACCGTGAACTCGAAAAGCATGCTTTGGGAAATGGAAATTTATATTTTATTTAATGTTAAAAAATAGCCATCGCGCTTTTAAGGGAAAATTTCAGAATATAATCATATTAACATACACTAGACGAATAGGTCTGTTGACCACGGGCAAGCTTGAAAGGTGCTGTGAGATCCGAAGTTCGAGTTTCATCTCGGTCTAATTTTATATATCACAAGTGGGAGCTAGAGAAAGGGGGAGTGGGGTAGAAAACCCTCTCCCACTGGCGCAAGACGATTTGCGAACGATGACGAAAGGCGAGAGGCGAACCCGCGGTGGCCGGCGGAAAGCGGATACGGTGCGATTTCCTGCGGGGCCAGGGGAGAAGCAAAAGCGCGGCCGCGAAAACGCAGGTGGTGTGTGAGAGGACAAGGGGGTAAGGGCACTGAATGTAGGCATGGCACAACAGACAGCAAAGTTGGGGTAGGGTAAACCCAATTAGTATGGACTGACGTAAGTGGGGGGTAAGCGATTGGGGTTAATGAGTGAGAGAAAGGGGGAGGGTAACTGTGTGGTGTAGTGTGTGTGTGTGTGTGTGTGTAATGCAACTGTGTGTAAATCACAACTCGTGTAACGTTGATGACTTGCGTCATTCAACTACACTTCGTCTGTCGCCCATACGTAATATATACACAAGGGGGGTGGGGTAATAAGAGTGGGGTACGGGGTAATAATTAATATATATATATATATATTTATATATTATATAATATTTATATATTAGATATACTATATACATATATACTACATAGTATTTATATGATATAAATAACATTTAATCTAAATAACAATTATATCACGATCATATGTACGCGCGCTACGCGCACGTACACATGTACGTATTGCATTGCAATACGTACATGTACGTGAAATTACTGCTGCAACTTTATATACTTATATATATAATAATATATATAATATATATATAATATTATATATATCTATATATATATATATATATTATATATAATTATATATATATTATATATAATATATTATATATTATATTATATATATATATGTTAAAGCGTTTTCCGTTTTGCATTTGTGCTTACGAACTGTAAAATGCTCGAGTTTTGCGTTCGTTTTTGGCCAAAGCGTACGCGAAAAATCGGCAAGGTGATGTTTGTTTTTGTCGATACCGCGCCATAGTGCAAACCAAATGCTTACCAAAACTAAGAAATTTTTAATTCTAAAAGGTTTTTTAATTTCCCATGCTTACCGAATTTAAAGCAAAGTACTTCGAACAATGCACACACAAACCAATGAACGGCTTGGTGTCCTGAATTATGATGTTTCATTCAATAAAATCAGCTTTTAAATCTAATTTCTTCAAATGGATAAACTCATAACAAATAGTTGATCAATTACTTTGTAAATATAAAACATTTGTGATTTCATTATTTATTTATTCCAAAACCACATACTCCATCACAACAGCTGATTCCAATTGTTTTAAAAAACAAAAGTAAACTAGCACGAATCCGTGGTCGTTTAACAAGAAATTAGATGCTAAAAACTGGGCGGGCATATTTCTATCGAGCACGTAAGCCAAATGTACATGACAAAAAAAGAAACAACGGTCTAATCTAATTAAAGCAAATAAGAATACCAAAATATTCATTCTATCGTAAACGCTTTGTATTTTCACAATTATGATTAAAGGAGATAGAACTAAAGAATTTAGCCCAAGTTAAGTATTAGTGGACTTGCTACTTTTATTTACGCAAGCCCATTAATTCTTTACTTGGGACTACACCTTCTTTATTTCCTATCTCTTTCCATGGTTCTCTCGTCTCTCCTGGTCGCATAACACAAGCGCTTTGTTATTGTGTTCTGATTGGAAGTTTTTACATGAAGAGAATAAATCACTTTTCTCCGTAATTTTCTAGCTTTACCTTTCATCCCTCAATCCCTCTAACCTTTTGTTTATTCGTTTCTCGAATAACACTTGTCGCCCTTAAAACCTACGCATTATGATGTTTTCCTACACTTCCGTTTATGCTTCGGCTTCGCACATTGGACCGCCTTCCAATGATCATCACTTTCAGATTTAGAAACATCTTAAACAAAATATCCCAATACAGATCTATATATCATATTCTTACTAAACAACAACTCAATTGGCTAAGTTTTCTTTAAGATTAAAGAAACCATCCCCATGAACTTGAGGTCACACATCGTTTACAAATATAAATGCGCGACTGTAACATCGACTATGTAAGGATCAACACTTTTCTATAACTAAAAGATGAGCGAGCATCAAACGACTGGGCATTTTCTTTCGAACCTAATCTCCCATTCACCAGAAGATTTAGTTGTCGCGATCAACTATCACCTCAATAGGACAGCCTAATATCTCTTTCAAAAATTCTTTCCATTTTCAGAGAACATAATTAGGAGTGAGAACTTGAAAATTTGGGATCTTTTTATATAAAATCACTTAAACTACACATACACTAAGACTTTTTGCATCCTGATTGCCTGTATAATTGCCGTGAATTTGTGCAAGAAAACAAACGATTTACTTTTGCTTTGCAACAATTGGAATCAGTTTGTTGTAATGGAGCCGTTGATTTCGGAATACAAACAGAATAAAAAAAATCACACAATGAGTCTCTTATTCCTTCACAAATTACGTAAAAATTATCCCACTATCGTGAATCGGAGTTTTATCCGCTTGCAAAGCAAATTACGCACTTTACCAACATGAAAATTTTAATTGAATGAAATACTTCTCATCAAATTACAACAGGGCTCTAAAGACGCCTTCATACTGTTTGGTTTACCCCTTTCGTAAAGAACGATGCTTAAAATTCAGTATCCAAGGAATAGCAACCTTACACTAGACTAAGCGAAATTCTCTCAACGTTTTGGATCCACAAGCCCCTTTCCTACCATCACATCCCTTGCGCAAACGTCTTAACAAAACGCAACTCGCAACACTCGAAGATTTCCTTAGCGCCTTCACTCAGTACCACAAAATGCAAAACGAAAACACTCTATATTTAACTACAGGACGGTCAGTAAGCTAGAGGAAACATCAGAACAAATTGCGGATATATATTATATTTCACCCTGGCCATATATATTGTAAGATTTTTACTTTTTTCATTCCAACTTACTATTAATAATGAACTTCTCACCTTAATATAAATATATTTATACCATGTTACTAGTTTCTACAGCCAGTAAGCGTTCATAGGTTCAATATTTACATAGATGGGATAAAAAAAAACATACATAAGGGGGCAAGTTTGAACAAACTTGGGGCAGTACCAACTACCGGGATATAGGGAGCAGTACCGGTACCAACCAGTAACTACTATCCTGTCTGGTACCAACCGACAGGTGGGAGTAAAAAAAAAAAAATCGTTAGACAAGCGACGGTACCAGAACCGTCTCAAAGAGGAAACAACCTCGGTACAGAACCAAAGATTGGGTTGTCTCTGCGGTACCTAACCAATTATGACAGGGGGGAATGAGCTAATTAAGCAGACGACGGTACAACCGTCTCAAAGGAACCACCTTCGGTACCAACCAAGATTGGATTGTCTCATGGTACATACCAAGTTTGACGGGGGAAATAGCTAATTAAAGCTAGGGACGGTACCAACCGTCTCAAAGGGAACCAACTTCGGTACCAACCAAAGATTGGGTTGCACTCGGTACACAAGTTAATGACGGGGAGGACTAACTCGGTACCACCAAGTATAGGCGGAGGGGATAGCTAATTAAGCTAGGGACGGTAACCAACGCTCTATCAGAGGGACCCAAATTCAGGTAACAACAAAGATTGGGTTGTCAACTAGGTACCAACCAAGATTGACGTCAGCTGAAAAGTTAGACCTTTCTAAAGTAGTTAAACTACAGTTGCTAGCAGAGGGCAGAGTAAGGAGATCAACTCCTTGTTCTTCCTGTTGAGTAGATTTTCGGTGCCTAAGTTATTCCGAAATAAAGTTTCAACGCTCTAGTCTTAAACAATAATGTACTACAGCTAAATTAAGTTTATTTTTATTATTAGAAATTAGTTTATTAATTTCTTTTTTCATAAATCAGTTTGTCTTGAGCTATTTTTCAGGCGCGTTTGGATGATGGAGAACATTTTGTCTGACTCAGGAGAAGGAGGGAAAGGAGGTCAGATGATCATACAAGGGAAGAAGTAAAGGCCTATAGCGGAAGAAAAATTTTACACTAAAACCTCTTTTACTTTAAATTTTACTTTTGCAAATTAGAATAATTTATAACAAGTTATGACAGTATTGTATATAATACAGGATAATACTAGTGTTGATGTTAAGGTTAAATCTTTAATCTAAATTTTTATATTAATGGATAATAGAAAAGATTAATTCTTCCTCCGAAGATTTTCTACTTTAAATATCATAGAAAATCTGTAAACTATATATATAAAATATTGTTTTAAATAAGTATATATATATTATTATTATAAAGTATTTACGTACGCTAAAAAAATATATTTTTATATATATAAAAATATAATATATATAATATATATATATAACTATATATATACTATAAAATACATGGGTTGGGGTTTATTTTTTGGATTTTTTGATATAAAAAATCATTTTTTGATTTTTTGGATTTTTTGGGATTTTTTGAGAATCGTGAAGTCACGCGAAATATATTTGGTAATACAAAATTTTTTTTAAGTTCGATTAAGTATTAATTTTAACCGGCCCTATATCTGAGTTCAACATCTTAAAATGGGCTTATAGTTTCTATGAACAGTGAACATCGCACAACTACAGATTTTGGTTATTTGTAATAATGGATAAT
>JABUQX010000990.1:5000-12500 GCA_015478945.1 Trachelipus rathkii
TTATACGAATGTTTATTAACTCGGAGTCGGAGTCAGAACCGGATGCGAAGAAGAAACCGCGGCGGAATACAGAGTCGGAGTGCGTAAAAAAACGATTCCTTACAGGAATCGTTTTTCGACTCAGATTCGATTCTCTTCGAGAATCGAATCTTCGACGTAATAATAATAATAATACTAATAATAATAATAATGTGTATGTGTATGCGCACGCGCGCCTGACGTAATCTCGTCTCCGACGAGATTACGTCATCACGCTCGAGCCTAACTCTCGTTAGGCTTAACTCATTCTCGGGTTTGGAAAGCCAAAAGGGTATAAACGCGGGCGTAGCGGCTACGCTCTCGGGGGTGACCCCCCTCTATATACATCCTACAGACTTGAAATTTACATGGATTCGTCCTTATCCCATACATACATTATATTCCAAGTTTCAGACCTATAACTCTTATACTTTTTGAGAAAAAGCTGTAGGCGGTCAAACTGCAGCAATACTACTATATATATATATATATATATATATATATATATATATATATATATATATATATATATATATATATATATATATATATATATATATATATATATATATATTGTATATATATATATACATATGTATATACACACATGTATATATATATATATATATATATATATATATATATATATATATATATATATATATGTATATTATTGTTCTATATATATATATATATATATATATATATATATATATATATTATTATTATATATATTATATATATATATATATATATATTATTATTACAGATTTAAGAGTATATTTATGTATATCTCTATTATATATATATCTCATATATATATATATATATATATATATATATATATATATATATATATATATATATATATATATATATAAATATATATATAAGGGAGTACATATATATCAGTGGCGACCTAGCAACCCTTTACCACCGTGCCCTCCTCTCTCTCTCCCATATACATATTACATATACATATTATTAAGTATATATATATGTTTATATATTAATAGAGATAAGCATATATATATATATATATATATATATATTTATATATATATATATATATATATATATATATATATATATATATATATATATATATATATATATATATATATATATATATATATATATATATATATATATGGTATATATTAAATACTTGAGATATTCCTGCTAAAACGTTTTTTATGTAAAACGTTTTCTTTGGTTGTTCATGGTTAACGATAATATTTATAATATTTTATAATAATTATAATAACTATAATAATTTTCCTTCCATTATTGTTAAGTATTTTAGTATTTTTTTAATTAATTTATTTGTTTTATTAAATATTATTTGTTATAAAATTATTATTTATAATGTATAGTATTTAAACATATTATTTATAAACAGTATTTAGAAACAATTTTTGTACTGCAAATTCAGAATTCAGACACGGTCCGATCCCCGCCATCTGATTTGGGCATGAGCTGCCGCCATTTTTAATGGGTTAAAAGCGTTATTTAATAGGGGTTATACTTATATTTTTCGTTTTAATTTTGCATAATCTTTTATATTTATTATGTAATAATTTCAAAAAAAATAAGAAAATTTTATCGTAACATTATGAAATTTGCAAAAATAGATCGTTTCTATAATGTTAACTCGTGCTGAGCACGAGTAGCACGAGTGCAGGAGTCGCCTCTGATATATATATATATATATATATATATATATATATATATATATATATATATATTTTTATTATTTTTTATTATATATATATATATATATATATATATATATATATATATATATATATTTCATATATATATATATATATATATATATATATATATATATATATATATATATATATATATATATATATATATATATATATATATATATATATATATATATATATATATATATATATAACTATAATTGTAATCAATATATATTTATTTTTTTTTTTCTCCCTCCTCCTCCTCCTCCTCCTCCTCCTCCTCCTCCTCCTCTCCTCCCTCTGGCACAGCCACTTCAAATTCAAGAGGTGCATATTTCCATTCACAAACACCAGCTTCTCAAAGTTCTCATCAGTCAGGGATGACCGCTTAGGCCTGAGAACATTAGAGCCCAAACTGAACAAGGGGATAGGGGTACTGTACTTGATAAAGAGGTCCAACCAGGTTCTCTGTGCTGCTGGGGGAACAGGTATACAGACAGTGGGGTGGTCCTCTTCACCTTCAGCTTGTTCCAAATCTCAAAGGCCTTCTTCAAGTCCTCCTCATGGTGGTCGGGAGCCAGAGGCTGGTTGTCATTCACCTTCATGTAATGAAAGGGGTCGTTTTCCACCTGCTCCTGCTCTTGGGCGGCACCATCGTTGTCGTGACCAGGAGTCACGTTTATCAGCACCTCACTGATAACCCTCTTCCTGATGATCTCCTTCAAGTCCTTATTCAGGAACTCAACGACTGGAAGTTTGAAATGGGGGTGGAGGGCTGTGGCCATCAGCTGGTCCATGTCCACAAACAGGTGCTCAAACCTCCCCTTGAAGGCCACCTGAAAGTTGGTAGGATATATATATATATATATATATATATATATATATATATATATATATATATATATATATATATATATATATATATATATATATATATATATATATATATATATATATATATATATATATATATATATATATATATATATATATATATATATATATGAAAAGGTAGGGGCTGTGATCACGGATGGAATGAACAGGTTCATTCCATCTTCCACTAAATCATTTTCTCCCCATAATCCATGGTTCGATGGCTCTTGTTCTCGTGCCATCCAGGAGCGTGACATTGCGTATAGGGCTTGGAAGAACTCTCGTTCTCCTATTACTCTAACTAATTTTCGCTCTGCTCGAAATCGATGCAGGGATATTATTCGACTGGCCAAGCGTTCTTACACTAAAAGGAAGTGTGATGCCCTTCTTGGTTCTCCTTCTGATAAAAATTTCTGGCCTCTTGCCAAAAACATCTCAAATAACTTCTGTAAATCTGCCTTTCCCCTCTTATCCGTTCTGACGGTTCTGTTGCTAACATTCTTTTTTCATCTAATTCCACCCTTGACGATTCCGGCTCCCCTCCTCCTGCTCCATCCCCTCTCAGGTGTCCAATGTCTCTACCTGTCATTACTCATGATCGAGTACATGAGATACTGAGATCCATGAACGTCCGGAAGGCCAGTGGCCCAGATGGCATTCCTCCTCGAGTTTTGAGGGAGTGTGCTTCTGAGCTGGCGCCTGTCCTCGTTCAACTCTACTCCCTATGCCTTAATACTAACACTTTTCCTCAATGCTGGAAGCGCGCTTTTATTCAGCCAATCTCAAAAAAAGGTAGCCGCTCTGATCCTTCTAACTATCGACCTATTGCCTTAACTTGTATTCTATCTAAAGTCTTTGAAACTCTCCTTAACTCTCATTTCCTCGATCACATAGAATCTCATTCCCTTCTTTCAGATCGTCAGTATGGCTTTCGACGTTCGAGATCAACTGGTGATATCCTTTCCTATCTAACTGATCTATGGTCTTCTGCCCTTAAGGATCATGGGGAGTCTTGTGTGGTAGCACTTGACATATCTAAAGCTTTTGACAGGGTATGGCATGTGTCGCTACTCTCTAAGCTACCTTCCTTTGGATTTCCTCCTTCGCTTTGCTTACTCTTGTCTAGCTTTCTTTCAGATCGTTCCATTTCAGCTCTTGTTGATGGAGCAACCTCTTCCTCCTTTCTTATTAATTGTGGTGTTCCTCAGGGTTCTGTTTTATCTCCAACTTTATTCCTACTTTTCATCAACGACTTCTAGCTGCACTGAACTCTGGTCTTTACCTTGCTAATGACTCAACCTCCATTCTTCCACCTCAGCTCACTGTGCTCCCTCTGTTTGTAGTCCAGAGTTGCCTCTCGTCTACAGCTTTCCAATTCAATTTTGCCGATTTACCAGAAATTTCAGTGGTAACTGTAAATTCGCAGTCTAACCTCTTGAAACTCAATCTTCTATAGCCTTCCTAAAATACCTCCCAACCTTCCTTTATTCCTTTGATGGGCCTAAGACTGTCTTACCCTGTAAACACACAAATACTTTAGGACTAAATATAAAATAGTGAATTATCTTAAGACCTCACATCATGATTTATTACAAAACACTTAAAAGCTGGAATTTTGTTCAGATTCAAATGTAATTTTTTTTCGCTCAGATACTCCAGTTATATAAAGGTCTTATTCGCCCCTGCATGGAATACTGTTCCCACATTTGGGGTGGATCCGGTTCCACCCTTCTTTTGGATAGAGTTGAAGCTAAGGCTAAGAGGCTTATAAACTGTCCCATACTCTCTGACTCCCTTGACCCTCTTTCTCTGCGTCGTGACGTAGGTGCCCTATCTCTTTTCTATAGGTATTATTACAACGGCAGGTGCTCGCGAGAATTGACCTCTCGCATTCCTCCACCACTGCGTCGCCCTCGTAACACAAGAGGTGCCTTGTTCTCTCATGAAAATTGTGTGAATATTGGAGACTCAAGGATCACTCGTTGTGGTACCTGTCCCTTCTTCCAGCCACATTTCATTCCTTGCCTTCTTTTATTTTCCCCGCAACATTCAATCTTCCTCTATTTAAGTCCCGCGTCTGCGCCCACCTGAGGGAATTGCGTTAGGCAAGGGACAGGGTGGGTTTACTTTCCATTTATTTTAATGTTTTTCTTTATGTAATTTTTTTTTTATTTATTTATTTATTTTTTTGCCCCCTCCTTTTGAAAAGGGCATTGCCCGTGAGTGGTGGTATCATGTATATATATATAAATATATATATATATATATATATATATATATATATATATATATATATATATATATTATATATATATATATATAAAAAATAAATACATATATATATATATATATATTATATATATATATATATATATATATATATATATATATATATATATATATATATATATATATATATATATATATATATATATATATAATATATATATATATATATATATATATTATATATATATATATATATATATATATATATATATATATATATATATATATAGATTTACATAATCTTGTTTTAATGTATTATATGAAATATGTGAAAGTATACAATATTTGATATGAAAATACAAAAATAAATATATATATATATATATATATATATATATATATATATGGTATATATATACTTATATATATATATATATATATATATATATATATATAACTAAAATGTCCAAATTAAATGAAATTATTTCTATTTGCCAAATTATTTTTGTACATATCTAAGACTAATACATGCCCTAGTATATTGTACATTGTTTTTAAAATTTAAGGATTAAAAACAAATAAACCTTAGGGCTTGTAGTCCTCTAATTGTGGAATTGCGAAATTGCGGAATTGCGATTCCGCAATTCCGCAATTGCGGAATGATTTAGTTTTGTAGTCCACACAATTGCGGAATTGTCATCTCTGATATATATATATAGAGATATAGATACATATATATAAAGATATATATATATATATATATATATATATATATATATATATATATATATATATATATATATATATATATATATATATATATATATATATATATATATAGTTCAGTAATATATAGATAAATATAATAAATATATATATATATATATATATATATATATATATATATATATATATATATATATATATATATATATATATATATATATATATTGAGGAAGTTAAATGTTTATAAACTGCAGCTTGGTAAACAATTGCATGAGGATTCTAAGGTATCTCTCATGGAATCAGTAGAAGCAGATGGTATTGGGGTTTAAAAGAGAAGATAACTTGTAGATAATGTATTCCTCCTGAGAGATGGCACCTACTTGATTCAACTTCAAGGTTGACCCAGGAACGATCGGAAAGCTCCAGTGGATATACGAATCGTCTCGTTTTGGATTGGATATAACAGGTGTAGTAGATTTGGGGAAGCCTGACCATGTATTACGCAGCCATTATCTAGCTTCGATCGGATTAAGGCAATGTGGAGTCGTAAAAGGGACTTGCGATCAGCACCCCAAGATTTTGAGGCGGGATGAGGTAATAGGTCAAGCACGTGATGACAAGCCGTTTTCAGGAGTTTAATGTGCTGTTAGGTGATCATCTAGAATGAGTCCTAGAAATTTGACTTGTGAAGTTACAGGAATAGGTGAACCATATAAGGTTATGTTTGCGGGAAGAAGGTGGCAGGATTTTCGACTCCCTTTTCCCAAATAGTACTACTGAGGTTTTTGTGGGTGAAAAATAGCAGCCATGGGAATTAACCAATTGTGAAATATTCTCACTAGCTAGTTGAAATTGCTTTTCAAAAAAAGGGATCCTGGTACCTTCAATATCTAACGCCAACATAGAGAGAAAAATTGACCGTCGCTGGGATAGAAGTAACGATGTCATTGAATCCGAGAGCAAATAATAATACATACTTAAAACACTAAATTCGTGCTGCCGCTGCATGAAGTCTAGTTTCAAGGAGAACTGGAGAATATGGGGCAGATTTATGAATGAGTATCTCTGCGCCTCCCCTATCATTGTCACCTCTTTCTATAGAAGTTAGCAGCAATTTATATTCCGACAGTTTAAAAAAGTTGTGATGACATAGTTGAAGTTCCTGCAAACATATACGCTTTGGTGTACATATGTTTATTAGTTGAGCAAGTTCTTCAAAATTAAAGTGGTAGCCACGACAACTCCTTTGAAGGAAGGTGGCCATGCTATGTTGTTATAAATATTATGAGGATGGTCTTTTTGAGATGTTGGAAGTGGATTAAGATGGGGAGGAAAGATTGAGACGTGGGTCTCAACGAGGAGCAGCAGCAACCCTGATGGTAAGGAATAGTCATACAACAGAGATTTGGGTTGTACGACCAGTTTTTTTTTGGGGGGGGAAGTTTTCAGTGATGTTTAGTAGAGGGGTTTCGCCATGAATGCGAAGTAAGTTGAGTTCAACCAAGTCCATCTTATTGTGTGGACTTGGTTGGTCGTTGGAAGAGCAACCAGGGTGCTCATGTTTGGGAATGGGAGCGATATCAGTATCTGCCAAGCAAGCAGATTTAGAAATGGGTGGAGAATATGGGAATGTTTCCATGGAGGCAGTGTAAGAAGGTGACACCGGAAAAGTGTCACTTTTTTGTAAAGAAGTTGGAGTTGCGATATTGGGATCCAATATGGGATCCGTTGGGTTACGGAGGTCTGACGCTAGAGACTTTGTCAGTGAGCCATCAGGTGGGTGATTTTGGAAAACTGAACTTTCCTCAAGTATAAAAGTTTCACAGATTCTATGAGTCACTTTTTGGTAAACAGGTTGAAGTAACGCATGGGGTGCTGTTGTTTGCGTTGAACGGTTTTCCATTCATCTCTCTCGAAAGCGCAAGAAGCATTAGTG
>JABUQX010000990.1:25000-27500 GCA_015478945.1 Trachelipus rathkii
GAGAGCTCGTCACAGACAGAAAATCCACCCCTAGAGCTTCACGGGACTGCGACGGAACCTCACTATGGTAAATCGTCATGTAGGTTTCATCCCATGGCCCAGGTGGGCCACAACCATGCCCCCATACAAAACCCCGCATTCTCTTCCTAATCATGCACTTTATTCTCGCCTCTGGCCAAACGTCACATTTCGCCTCCTTTCAGACATTTCGTTCACCGACCATCCACTTTCTCTTCGGCTCCAGCCGGTCGGTTCCAACACACTCTCACTATACACATCCGCTTACCAACCGAATTTCATTCATCCTTTCCACTGACCAACCATCTCACCTACTTTATTTTTCTCTCATTTACCCCTTTCTTCACACCACACCACTCTCTAATACGTTCATTCCTCACTTTATTAATTCTTCTTTTCACACTAGCCATGGCCCCTAAGAATATATATATATATATATATCTATATATATATTATTATTATATATATTATATATATATAATTATATAAATATATATTATATATATATATAATATGCATATATATATATTAGTGTGTGTGTGTGTGTTCTTATTGTATTGTTATTTAGCGTTCTTGTGATATATTGCTCAAATGAATAAGTTTAACTTAAAATATTATAGGAAATTAAAAATCAAAGAAAACAAAAAAATTTGTAAACTTTTTCAATATGATATTATGTATTTTTGTACTTTACAAACTCAAATAGTAATTTAATGTATAATTTGTCCGACTTATATGTAATATACGATTAAATAATATTTCCTTATAATATAATTTTTTTATAAAATTATTTATCAAATTGTGTAAATATATTTGGTTTTGTCTATTATATACCTTGGAAAATGTTTTTGGCGCTCTTAATCTATGTTCAAAGAAAACAAAAATATTTGTAAACCTTTTTAATATGATATATATGTTTTTTTTTTGTACTTTACAAACTTAAATAATAATTTATATGTATTATTTGTACGACTTATTTGTAATATATGAATAAATAATACTATTTTACTATAATATAATCTTTTAATAAAATTATTTATCAAATTGTGTAAATATATTCGATTTATCTATTATATATCTTGCAAATTGTTCCTGGCGTTCTTTTTCAATGTTCGTGGGGTTTTTGAGGTAAAGTTAGTTTCGTGGAGGTTCTTCCGCTAATAACCAATGCAACGAACTTTAAAGTATATATATTTCTTTGTAAAATTTTCCTTTAGTTTTGTCGCTTACGACGAAGTTGTTAAACATATTCCGAATGTAATTTTTAATAAATAATCTAAATCCAATGAAAGCTGTTTTAACTCCTTACCCACTATAAAGATAATTATAAAAAGGGTTCTAGCAATTTATACACTATCGGTGCTTTAGTCTCGAGTAGCTGGAGGCGTAAAACAGATCTTCCTAAAAGGTGAAAGAAGGTTACTCTCCAGGGAAAGAAGAAGAATGCCCGGTACCTATCAGCATAGTCTCTTCAACGCAAAAGGGGTCATAACAAAGAGCTAGCAAAAGTAACCATCAACTACTACCTATGAAGTGGAAGAACAAGAAGAAAAGAGATAACTACAACTCTTCCACTTTTTAATTGGTGAATCCAAAAGTCGAACACCCTTTCAAGAAGTTGTATTCAGAACACCAACAGCCCTCAGGAGAAGACCAGGTTGAAGAAGAATAATCATCACCTTCAAGACCACCGTCTCAAAAGATGCCTAGCGATGACGACCAACAACAACTTTCAGAAAAGACTAATTCGAAGAAGAATCATCTAGCACTATGTAGACCAGCTAAGACGTGAACATCAGTCACGCTGTTAATACCCCGGCCTACCAGCTTCAGCTTGACGTTTCTGACTCTGTCATCACTAATATCAATTTTAAGATGTCATAGTAACGAAAATCTTCAAGCAACGTGCAGACTGGTGAAGACACGCCTACCAAAGTTTCTGATTCAGTTGTTGATTCGCCTTCAATGAAAACCACTTCATATACTGAGCAGCAGGAACATAGTGCATTTTAGTGATTTTCGTGTTTAATGCCCTCATCTTTTAGGACGCGATGTATTATATAGTGCTCCTTCCTATTATGTATTGTTTATATAGTGTTCTCATGATATGTTGTTCAAATAAATAAGTTTAACTTAAAATATTACAGAAAACAAGAAACCAAAGAAAAAAATGTGTAAACCGTTTTATGATATGCATTTTTTTAATTTTCAAACTTCAATAGTAATTTATATGTATATGCAAGATGTTTTTGGCTTTCTTTTCCAAGCTCGTGGGCTTTTTGAAATAAAATTAGTTTCGTGGAGGTTCTTCCGAGAATAACCAATGCAACGAACTTTTAAGCATATATATATATATATATATATATATATAGTATATATATATATATATATATATAATATATATATATATATATATATATATATATAATATATATTATAATATATATATGTATATATATATATATATATATATATATATATA
>JABUQX010000990.1:32500-54285 GCA_015478945.1 Trachelipus rathkii
CTAAGTTTTCAATATGCGACATAAAGAAGTCAGCGAACGTTGGTCCAAGCTGGGAACCCATGGAAACACCATCCACCTGAATATATGCTTTTCCATCGAATTCAAAAGGAGTCATAGTAGTGCATTTGGTCAAAAGATTTTTTAAAACAGATTTATCATTATTGGGAGGTTGTAATGAAGGATGGTTGTAAGTTCTATCTAATATTATCTCAATGGTATCTCTCACAGTTACGTTTGTGAATAAGCTTTCAACATCTAAAGAATAAATCTTGTCATGTGGTGTTAAATTTTCAGGATCCAATTTAAGTAAAAATTCTTCAGTACTTTTAACCATATTTTATGAGTCAATGTATGGACGGATAATGTCATTTAAATATTGTGCAATGTCATGAGTTACAGTTCCGCGCATGTTTATGATAGGTCTTAAGGGGGGATTCTCTGAATTTTTGTGAATTTTCGAAAGACGATATAAGTGGCCGTTGTTGTATAAGAACCAATTCTTCGAATTTTTAGTTTAATATTATTATCCGTAATTTGGAGAGATAAAGCATTAATTGATTTTTCAGACCATCGCTTTTACTGTTTAGACATTGTTTAAATTTCGATTTATCTGAAATTATATTTTTAAGTTTTTGCATATAATCTTCCTTATTAAGAGTAACAACTCCTCCTCCCTTATCAGGCCTTTTAATCACTATTTCAGTATTGTTTTTAAGAGATAAAATGGCTTCTTTGTCGGCACTGGAAAGTTGATTATGTTTATCTTTGGTGATGTGAGAACCAAAATATTTTAATTTAGTTTTAAATATCTCGTTCTCGATTATAGTTCTCCTTTTCTCTCATGAAATAATATATCGTTGTTTAAAGTTTCAATTTCTATTTGTTTCTGCATTAATTTTTCATTTTTCGGTAAACTTTAATTTGGGCCTTTTTCAGTAGATCATTTTCAGCTATAGATAAATTATAATTTGAGAGATTAATTGCACAATATTTAAATAACATTATCCGTCCGTACATTGACTCAAGTAATATGGTTAAAGTACTGAAGAATTTTTACTTAAATTAGATCTTGAAAATTTAACACCACATGACAGGACTTATTTTTTAGATGTTGAAAGCTTATTCACAAACTTAGCCTCTAAAAAAAACTCACATTCCTCTCCTCCAGGCATTCCTTTACTGACTCAATCCACTTTTTCCTCGTTCTCCAGCCGGTCGATTCCCAGAACACTCACCTCTATGCATCCGCTTGACCAATCTGTTATCATCCATCCTATCCATATGACCAAACCATATCAATGTACTCTAGTTTATTCTCTCATTTACGCCTTTCTTTACGCTACTTAACTCCCCGATGCGTTCATTCCTCATTTTATGAATTCTTCTTACCCCTGACAAGTCCTTAAGAGTGTCCATCTGAGCACATTTTACCTTAGATCTATAGCTCTTATTCCACACAATAGTTTCACTACTATGCATTAACAAGGGTAACAACATAGTCACTTGCAAAATCTTAGCTCACTCAAGACTTAGTCCACCAAGGATTTAATTGCCCCAGCTACCTTCCTACCATTCACACCTTTTCTACTACACTCTGCATCATCCGTTCCCTTTTCATGAAACATATATCCTAAATATTTATACTCAGATACTTATTCCAGTTCCTCTCCATCAAACATGACTTCACACCGCAGATTCTCCTCACTCACTACCATAACCATACTCTTAGCTACATTTACTTTCAAACCCCTCATTTTACACTCTCTGCCAAACCATTCTACCAATCCTCTCACACTCTCTTCAGATTCGCCACGCAAAACCAAATCATCTCATACAATAAAAAGGGCATCCTCTACTCTCTTCCATTCTCCATCATTCTAACACCATCACCTGCGACCTATACCTCTAATTCTTTCATATCCTCATCCACACATCTATATACAAATTAAATAACCAAGGAGGCATAACACATCCCTGCCTCACTCTGCTATTAATATTAAATCAATCAATTTCAACTCCATTTATTTTTACATATGCTTCACTATCGTTATACATACTTTTGTTTCCATTCAGAAGCCTACCACCAATACCACATATCACTAACACTTGCCACAAAGTTTCCCTATTAATCCTGTCATACGCCTGTTGCACGTCCATAAAACCTAAATACAATTTATTCTTCTTCTCTCTCATTTTCTAAATTGTTTATTTCAATGTAAAAATATGATCCATACATTCTCTGCCACTTCTAAATGTACCATGCTCTTCAGAAATCAATCCTTCAGCCACTCGACGTACTCTTTCGACATATCTTCCGTACAACACCCAATAAACTAATTCCCCTATAGTTTCTATAGTTCGACATATCCCCATTACCCTTATATAAGGGTACTACAACTGTTCTCTTTCAATCCTCTTGGAGCTATTTCCCCCATAAACGCTCTGCTGCACAACTTCCAAATCCATTCAATCACCATTTCGCCTCCATTCTTGATCATTTCACCAGTAATTTTACCATTCTTCAAGTTTCTCACTCTATCCATTATCTCCTCCTTACTAATTACCTTATCCCATAAATACCTATTTCATCTTGCACCATCAAACCCACACACATACACTATTACCTCTTTATTATTTTATGTTAGTAGTTTATTAGTATGTAAGGTAGGTTAGGTTTGTTGTTTGTTGGTAAACCCCTTTTCTTCGTCGATTGAAATTTGAATGGTATTTTTCTTTGATTATTATTGAAATAAAGGTTTTGCTTCAGAAAAAACTAGTTTTATTGGATAAACTCTGAAAATAACATATTTATGTTTATTTACTTATTTGTCAATAAATTCTGCAGGCCATTTTCTTATTTCTTCAAATTCAAAATTTTTTTTTAAAAAAATCCTTTTACGTGGATGAAGAACAATCATCACTAAGTTAACATGCCAAATATAAAAGATATTCTCCAATGTGCTGTAAAGCTGTAAAGCTTTACAGCAGTAAAGCTGTAAAGCAGTAGCGGAAAAACCATACCCCAACCCCTTCTATCATCCCATGTCATGCCATGTTCTATTGTCTTACTGCTTTAAGTCATATTTAATCATGTATTAAGAATAAATATATCATAAAATAAGTTCTTTGTATAAAAATTACATAAAAAAATTCTTTGCACATAAATCTATTAAAAACATTTTATGATTTTACTAAATTCTTTATTCTTTCTATACTAATAACATAAAAATATCAGTTAATCATTTGCCAATGTTGTTTTAACATTAACATAGTAGCATTTAGCAATACCCGACAAAGAATATTTATCATATCAGAATATTTATCATATCTTAATCTATCAATCATACAGATCGATGAATAAATGATAACATAACAAAGTTTTAATATCAATAAAGCTAACATAGCATAACCTGAATTTAGAACTTGGCACTGTGAGAATACATGATAACTTGTGTGCCGTTTGACTACCGGTGGGTGGACAAAGGATAACTTATAAAAACAATGGCAAAGTTTCATAAAATATTGTTATAAACTATCATTATACAAGCTAATTTTCATGGTTATGATTTGACCTTTTGTGACCGGGGGTAAAAAAAAAAATATTACATTACGCCAAACAACGTGTTAATAAAATAAATAAAATTTTAAAAATAAAAAAAAAAATTAAAAATTTTTTTTCCTTAAAATAAATAATAGTTAACTCATACAAAAGAAAATGAGATTTGAAAATTAAATGTAAAAATATAAATGTTGTCCTACGACGTTTAGAAAACAGAACACAGATGCATGACGTTTTATAAATAATAGTCTTATGTTCAGTAGGTTAGCGCAAAAATTAGTTAGATAGTATAATAATAAAGTGTTTCTATAATTAATGTGTGTGTGTGCGTGTGTAGCTTTGTGTATGTGCAAATAATAAATAACAACAAACAATGCCTACAACAAAAAATAAATAAACCAATTATTACTTAAATCAATAATATTCTATATATATATTATATTCAATATATATAAATATAATATATATATATATATTATATACATAATTATATTTATATTATATAATATATATATATCATAATATAAATACTATATAAATTAAAATATACTAATGTAATATACTCATATTGTAATATATTATATATATATATATACTATATATATATATATATATATATATATATATAATAGTATATTAATATATATAAATACTATATATATATATATATATATATATATAGATGTGTGTGTATATGTGTGTAAGACGAAGGAAACGGACGAACAAGGGGTAGGGCCACCCACCCGTGAACATAAAATAACAATAACCTATCATCAATTCATGAGAAGCTTCTTATGCATGACCATACTTGATGGATACAGAAATTATACGGACTGTTCTATATACATTCCCTACAAATTAAATCGTCCGTCCGATAACTTGTGATTAGAATACGGCGTTAATAGGTTTTTCAAACCAGCACATTATCATAAATATGCACGTTATAAAATCACTGAATGTGTTAGTCTTATGCTAGAAGTGAGTCCGTCACCTCATCATGAACACCACCCAGCATATTAAGGATTCCGGCAGACTGGATGCGGATAAGTAAGTTTCTTCCTAATTTGTGAATAACTAGAGTGAATGCTGTGAGTGTTATTGTTTAGTGTTTTACAAACTTAAATTAAGCTTGAAATTAGAATGGCGCTGAAGTTAGCTACCACAAGTGGTTAATTGCAAAACAATTTGCCAACCTAATACTTTGTATAGAAAATAAAAGGCCTGCACATGTTAATTCAGGAACAGCGTGCTCCCTGGCACCAGTAAGAAACCCTTAGCATGTATCATCGTAGCATCATGGTGACGTTAACTTAGATTCCCTACGAGAAGCTAGATAAATTAAATGCATCAAGGGTAAAAACAATTTACGGCAGGAAAGAGAGAGAGAGAGTTAAGAGACGAGAGAGAGAGAGAGAAGATGAGAGAGAGAGAGAGATATGAGATGTAGAGAGACAGAGAGAGAGAAAGACAGAGAGATGCATTAAGAGAGGAAAGAGAGATGAGAAATGATAGAGAGAGAAGAAATCTCATAATTAAAAAAGGTAGATGTAACCAACACCAGTATGCTAAGCTATCGGTAAGGTTGTCACGCCTAAGCTAAGGCAATGTATTTACGAAGGATCAAGTTTTAAAATCAGGCAACATAGTTTGCTGTTCAAAAAATATACTTATTTTGCTAAACACAATGGATCACATAGTGGGTAGGTGTGGGGTGTGTGCTTGATTAAAGTTTGATCTATTGATAATTAAATTTTAAATAGAAAAAAGAACTAAATAATTTAGTAAAAACACACAAATGTTATTTATAATAAATTATTTAATGTCTTACAAAACATTTTTATGCTACTTATAACAAATAATAAAGATTAAAAGTTATGTGCTTTATTGAACCTAAGCTAGTAAGTCAATAAAGCAATAGCCCATGGCAGACTGGGAGGGGAGGCTGTTTTGGGGCTTTTGCCCTACTGATTTATTGTTTTGGGGCTAATGCATTTATTGACTTACTGTACATCGAAATGTACAGCTTTAAATAAAAAACTAAATTTTTATGATTAAAAACATTAATAATTGTTTAAAATAATTTCTAATAATATATTCTTTTTACACATTGCCTAACTGTAAAAAGTAAAGTAAATAATGTTAAAATTAAATCGAATTTATAGAAATGGAAATCAATAATGTTTTACCTTAATAAACTAAAAAAACTAATAACAAAATGGAAAAGATTAAATATAATTGATTCTTCTACTAATTTTAGACTAAGATTGATCATTAAAGTCCACATCTGGCGAAATTATTATCCTAACCTTACCTGACGCCCCCCACATCCGCAGCTAGACTTCCATATGTCAGGGTAGCTCTAACCGAGTTTTGATGTTGAGGAGGAGTGCGATATTCTGGATTTAACCTGAATGATTGTTTTATAAACCTCCGTCCGGACTTTCTGGTCGCATAAGCGTGCAAGACAGGGAGCTTTCCAGATTGATTGTCACATAATGTTCTGGACCGACTAAATGATTATTGGTGTTGAAATCTATGGTTACAAATGATTAAATGGTAAAAAAACGTCTTATTATAAAGCTTAAAACTAATTTGAAATATTGAAGAGTAAAATAACATAAAACAGGACTAAAGTAAAATAAAATTTATTGAAAATATTTGCAATGAATGATAGAAAAAAAATAAATTAAATAAAACAACCAAATAATAGTATATTATATATATATATTATATATATATATATATTATATATATATTATATCTATAATATATATATTAATATATAATATATTATACTAGCGTGTATAATTATAATATATCATATATACTAATATTATATTAATAAATTATATATATATATATATATTATATATAATAAGAGACATGTGCCTTGCATTCATTCAGGACAACAAACTAAAATATTGGGATTATCACTGATGACGTCATTTCGAGAATTCTCAAAGTTACCAGTAATTCAGCAAAATACGTCAGTGCTCAGCAACCAAATAACCAGACAACGAAAAGACTAAGCAATGGAACAGTTTGTGATCGTGCAAGATTTGAAGGGCGGCGCTGAAAAGCCTTCACTCCTACTGCTTGTATGTGTGTGATATTCAGCTTCCATCTGAGGTGATGTTCGAGTGAGAGTGCGACTGTTCTGGGTTAATCTAATGTGTTCGTATGATGCTTTATAAGCTTCAGTATACTTTTTGCATATGTTATAGGTAACAGTAAGATCCAAGCTATGATAGGTATAATACTGGTTTTTGGTTTCGGATAAACGGCGTTGAAAAGCGGGAGAATAGTCAGGAAAGTGGACTGAATTGTGAAAAGAGAGCTATGTGGTAAGTAATACATTTTTCAAAACACAATATTATGCCTCTAAAGGATATACTTAGGAGTTGGTCAGGTGAGAGATGGGTATATCTAAAGTAAACAAAGGTAATCTTCAATTAGTCATGGATTAGGATATCAAGGGCTTATATAATCAGAAGAGAAGTAAACAACAAAGAAATGACGATTACTCAAAGGATGTTCCCGAACAAGATATATAAAGAGATATGAGAGATTATACTACATTAATCAGAACTTATAAATACAGAAATAACATTCAAAAACTCATTATACAAAACAAATCACAAATATCTAAATATCAATTATATAATAAATAAAAAAAACTATATATCAGTTAAAGTACTAAAACTCAATCGAAGTAGTCTATATTGTAATCATAAGATCTAACTTTTCTAATCTCCGAATGACAATGATGACGCACCTCGACACGCTAAATCTTGAGGATAAAATCATAAAAAGAAAAAAGAAAGAGAAGATAAAAAAGAAAGAATTACAAATTAAAATATAATATTACAAGTAAAGATGACTATAACATGGTAACAATGTAAACCTAATTAGAATGATAGATAATGATGACATGATGATGATTGATTGAAGTATTGCATGCACAATTGGTATAGATAGTAGACACATTTGATTAAGAAAAAAAAGTGAGAAAATTGAATGAACGTGATTGAATGTGATGATGATGATGCATGATATAAAGAAGATTGCCATTGAACTGAATCGAGCGTCTATACTTATATATATTTACGATCATATACTATATATTTTTTTTTTTTTAATAAAAAAAATTTTTTTATAATAATATCTAATATATAAAATTCATAATATATCATTATATAATTGTATTAATATTTATAGTATATACTATATAGTATATATATATATATTAACATATTTAGATTACCTAATATAATAATAACATAAAAAAAGATACTTAAATTATAAATAAATAAAGTATTAATATGATATCAAATAAAATTTTAATCTCAAAATATATATAAAATCATAAATTTAACTATAAATAAAAAATATACATAATTATAAAATAATCTAAAAATATATGCTAATATATACGAAATATACTTAGGAGCTATTAATTTAGCTTGAGCCTAAATACTGTTAGAGTCAGTTAATATAATATATAACTTCTTTATCCACTATATAACTTATATCTATATACCTAATATATATATATTATATATAATAAATAATATAATAATATAACAAACAAATATATAGTATATATATATATAATTTGAATTATTGCCATTGTTAATATATAGTTATATTTATGTATAGACCAATTCCGATCATATTAAAAGAATTATATATATAATATATATAACAACCTTAGCTCTATATACAAAATTTATAATGTATATATATATATGGGCAATAGATTTACATTCCAAGGAAGCTGCTTCGTATGGTGATATACCTGAAGTGCGGCGACGTTCATAGTTCCAACCGTCTAAGACTTCTTCATGAGTGCCGTCATCGTTTTGACTGGACGTCAGAGTGCGTAATTACGCTCCTGTCTTCCATATATATATATATAATATATATATATATATTTATTATAAATATAATATTATATATAATAGTATATATATAATATATATATATATATATATATATAATATATAAAATTATATATATATATAATATATATATATTATTTATATATATATATATATATATATATTATATATATATATATATATATATATATAATATATATATATATATATATATATCTATATATATATATATATATATAAATATAAATATATAATATATATATATATATATATATATATAATATATATATATAATATATATACCATATATATATTATATATAATATTATATATAATATATATATATATATAATATATATTAATTATATATATACTATAGTTAAAATCAAATGTCCCCAAAATTGTTCTTTTGAGATTTATAGAGTACGAATAGAATTCGTTGCGAATAAATGTTCCCAAAAACTCATTTTGGGATTATTGTTTTGGTATATACTAACAATACCCACGGTCTTAGATCCGCCCCCGATGTCAGGAGTCGGGGGTTTCTCGGCCTCTAGGCGGACTACGGGGTGGGACTAATCCCCCCCTCCGGATGTCTCGAACCCCCGCTCTTTGGTCTTTGGGTGTCGCCGGGGTTCTCCCCCGACCATCCCCTCCGGGGTATGAAACGTCCCCCCTCCGTTCCCCATCGGTCTCGAATCTCTCTCCTAAAAAGGGTAATATATCTCTCTTTTTCCTTTGTCTCTTTGACTCAGGTTTCCCGTAAAAGTCAACCCTACAAGTTTACCTGATTCCACTTATGCTGTAAAAAACTTAAGCCCAAACTTTTACTAAATAGGGAACTGTTATTAGCTGCCGTTACCAAGATAATATGGCACATTTATGTAGTTTATTGCCTTTAGGCATATATATTATATAATATTTATAAATATATATATATATATATATTATTATAGATAATGATTATTGCCCAAAATACTCATAGATATATATATATATTAATAAATATTAACTATATTATTATTATCTATATAATATTATATTTATATATATATATATATCTATATAAATATAAATAGATTATTTAGGAATAATACATAATATATAATATATATATAATATATATATATTCAGTTTAAATATTACCTCAATAAGTTTGAAATTTTTTGCAGGTGGTGTCTTTCAAAAAAAATTTAATGCATTCATCATCTTCTTCCTATCAGTGGAAGCGTATAAAATTTTTTTTCTGCGAACAAAATATGATTTCCTTTCACCTACAAGTAAAACGTTAAATTCTTCTCGTGTTTTAGTAACAACTCACACATGAAAATGAGAAACAGAATTGTATAAAACTTTTTGTTCCAAAGCTTAAATTGCTTTAATCGATTGCAACATATTTAGAAGGCCAAAAAAGACACTATTAATCATGTAAAAATATACAATTATAATTATTAGGTCTTCAAAAGACATGTAACACTTAAACAAAAACTTAAAAAATGGAAAAAAAATATTATTTGGCATAGTCTATTCCCTAGTCTTGCGAGGTTGTTCATTCTCCATAACGTCTTTTTGCCATATATTGTCAGATGTCCAAAATTACTATTATCTACCAACATACGAATATTATATAATATATCTATACTATATATATATATATATATATAATACCTATATATATATTTATATTATTAATTCAATTACTAGATATATATATAATATATCGAATATATATATTAATTATATATATCACCAAACACATATACTATGTAGCATACGCAGATGTGACGTATAAGAGTTTAGTGTTCACTGTACGCAAACTTACCCACGTCAGAGATATGAAACACATCCCCTAACACGCAATTTCACTATACGTACATGTACGAACGAAGCTCCATTTTAAATAACAAGATAGGCCTATATTATATATTAGCATATGATAATAAATAGTCAATAATATATAGTATATATAAAAAACAAAATAGAAAACTTAAGTGAAAATTTACATAAAATTTTTTAGTATGAAAAAAATTACAATTATTTGTAATTATTATAATATATAATATATATAATATACTATATATATATGAAGAGGTTGATGCTCCGTTAATATTAGAGTTATATGCTTAATTTAGGTTAGGTTTTTGGTTAGGTTAGGTTTATGGTTAGGTTTAGGATTACGGTTTTGGTTATGTTTAGATTACCCTATATTGTTCAATGTACTTGTGCCACCCATAAAAGATTAATTGAATACGATACATTTTTTATTGATTTTTGTTCCTGGAGTCAACCTCTTAATCAATTATACGGTTTAATTGTACTATATATATACTATATATAGTATATATTAATGACATATAAAAATAAATATATACTATATAATAATATATAATATATATATAATATACTATACTATATATATATATATATTTAATATATATATATTTACTATATATATAAATTTAGATATACTAATTTTAAAGTATATATATATTATATATATATATATATATAAAATATATTGATATATATAGCTTCCCTGTTTTAATGTGAAAAATAATTTGTCTCAGAGAATCATTAAGTTGTGTTATAAAATAAATTTATATATATATATATATTATATAAATATATATATATATATATATATATATATATTAATATATATATATATATAATTTCAAGTGACGTCACAAGAACGTAAAATAAGTGATAAATTTTCGTAATTTGTTTTTTTTTTTTTTTAAATATATTTCAATTTTAACGTAAAATAGTGGTTCGAACACTGAAACACATTAAACAAGCATTTGCTTACCTTTTCACATGACGTCTCAAACATAAGAATAAAAAACGCAAGAATGTTAAGGACGAAAAAAAAACAACCTTATTTACGGATGGAAGCAAAATTACCAATTTTGAGAGGTAAATTTCCTTCCGTTTCGAATATATGACAAATCAAATAGAAAAGTGAAGAACTTCTTTTGTTTGGAAGAATTCTTGCCAAATCAAAAACGCCTTAACTTGACATACCTTATTAAAATAAAAAAATGCTAAATATTACTTTCAAAAAATTTATTTATTTGGTTGAAAGTAAAATTGAGATACAATTTAAACAAATAAACAACAAAAAATTCTGTCAAAATTATTTTTAGCCAAAAGCTATGAGTTGGAACATGAAACAGTAAAGGAAGGAGGACCAAAATTTACCTTATAAGGTAAGGTAAAATAAATAATATAATTTTATAAGGTAAATTTTGGGAGGACTCAATGATCTTGATCTGAAAGTCATCATTTTTAACTTTTCCTAGCCTCGTTCTTATTCCCTTATTTTGGTATTCACGTAAACATATTTTCTGAAATGATTTACATATTACATACCCACACACTTGCGCGCATACACACACAAACACACACACACACACACACACACACACACACACACACACACACACACACACACAGAACACACAGCACACACACACACCCACACAACCACACATATATATATATTAATATTCGTATATATATGTATAAGTAATTATATATATACTAGTATATATAATATACTATATATATATTATAATATATATAGTTATATATATTATATATAAATATTATAATAGTATATATAGATTATATAATAATATAATATATATATATCATTATATATAATAAGAATATATATCTATATAACAATATATATTATAATATATATATATATACTATATGTATATATATAATACTAGTTATATATTATATACTATATATATATATATATATAATATATATATTATAATATATATAATATATAATAATATATATTATATATATAATAATATATATATAATATATATATATAATATTATATATATATATATAACTTGTGTATTCTGTAATATTTCTAAGTTTAGCTTATATATAATATATATATAATATATAGTATATATATATATTTATATATCTGTATTATAGATATATATATATATATATATATATTATCATATATATATATTATATTATAATTACTATATATATATATATATATACTATTATATGATATATATATATATATATATATATATATATATATATAATATAATATATAATATATATATATATATTATATATATATATAACTTATATATTAAATCCCAATATTATATGAATTTATACTGGTGTTAATGTAAGTACACTCTTGTAAAGTTTAAGGCTTCCCTTTCGATCATATTTTTATTCGGAATTGGAAATTGCGTAACTTCCGACGGGCCCTTCATAAGCCCGACGGAAAGTCATTCAAAAGTAAAGAGCCGTAAGTGAAATGAAAGGGTCTAAATATCATTTAAGGTTTTATAGACGTTACCGCTTACTGATTGCCGGGAGATTATTACACGCAGAGACTAAACACTTTTCCCTCCTGAAAACAACTAAGTTATATGCTATTAACTTTGTAACAATCTTCTTTTGTAAAGTGTAAACTAAATAATTATAATAAAAAGTGAAAACGCTCTACATAATTTTTCAAATTACATTTTAACTTTTACGATTCGTTAGCTCTGTATTTATGAGTAACGTAGATTTATACACGAGTTTCATTTAAAGAATAAAGTACTAGATATCTCGTTCGTTCATTTGCACCCTACCCTCTCAAGTAGCTAAATTTATCAAGTGAGTTAAAATTTTTTTAGTTTTTGTTTACTTTCTTTAATAATTATTTGAGTGAGTGAGAAATTACAGAGAACAAACGATATTGCGTAAGAGGTTAAAGGGAGATTATTTTACTCATTAAACAATATTAATTTCGGCCCAACCAATAGTTGTTAACACTACACATTACTAACTTTCAGAAAATATAGAGAGAAAATTACCAGAAAACACAAAGGTTTTTTTTTAAAGTTTTAAAGAAACCTGACCTGACCTCTTTTTTTCTTTTCTTTTTTTTATCGGTGTCCGATTCTCTTAAGTTTCTATTTTTAAACGTGGAAAAGCTAGTTTCAGTGATACGCTATAAGTAAAAATTCTTATTTTAATTTTTGGCCAATTTAAGAAAGCTGGCTATGCCCAATACCCGATCGTTTGTAATGTGAAAATTAATAATCAAAAATAATTAATAATTAATAATAATAATAATAATCAATCAATAATAATAATAATAAAATTTACCCAGTTGAATAAATCCAAAGGAATGAATAATAATGGTAACTGAATATATAGAGTTCACCATTTAGAGACTAATAATAATAATTTCAGACTTAATATTAATAATAATAATAATAAATCCGGTCATTATCCTGAGATACTAATTCTTAAAAATAATTTAAAAAATTATAAATAAGAATAATTAAAATATAAAAATTATCTCCAATAATAATAAATTACTAATTAATAATATCAACATAATAATAATAATAAATAATAATAATAATAATATAATAATATAATATTAATTAACATATAATAAATAATATAAATAATAAATAATAATTAGTAATAAAGTAAATTTAATTAAGTAATATGGAGGAACTAATACATTGTTAAGCTACAAACGAAATAATAAATTAATAAATAATTAATAGATTTGTCTAATAATAATAATTAAAAAGTAATAATTAATAAAATAATAATTAATGAATACAAATCAATAATAATAAAAATAATAATAATAAAATATTTTATCCACAACCACAAATACATACAAACAGAACAAACATGAGAGCAACAACAAACAACAACAACAACCAACAAAACAACTAACAACAAACAACAAGACTAACATAGCCAACCCAACACATTTAAAAGATAATAAGACATATTTAATAATAATAATAATAATAATAATAATAATAATAATAATAATAATAATAATAATAATAATAATAATAATAATAATAATAATTAGTATAATAATAATAATAATAAGATAATAATAATAATAATAATAATAATAATAATAATATATAATAATAATAATAATTAACTAATAATAAATGATAAGTAATAAGAAATAATAATAATAATAATAATAATGTAAATAATAATAATAATAATAATAATAATAATAATAATAATAAATAATAATAATAATAATAATAATAATAATAATAATAATAAATAATGGATTTATAATGATAATAATGATTAATATGATAAGTACATAATAATAATAAATAATAATAATAATATAATAATAAAATAATTAATAATATAATAATAATAAAATGAATAAAACTCAAAATAATAATAATTTAAACATTAATAACGAATAAGAAGAATTTAAACAAAAATAATAATAATTAAACAATAATAATAATAATAATGAATAATAATAATAAAAATAACAATAATAAATATAAAAATAATAATAATAATAATAATTATAATTTAATAATAATAAGTTAAAAAAATAATTAATAAGAAGTTAAGTAATAAAAATAATATTCAAACTATTGTGGACAAATATATTACACAACAGCACTAAGTCATTAAAAAGAACAATTTAAATATAAAAGGAAACATACAATGACCGGGATATGTAGTTCTGACTGGATATTCTTCGTTCTCGTGAGTGCACAGTCAAGTCTTACACTTGTTTAAAGATTGAAATTTAAAATTTTAGTAAAGAAATCAAAATTAATTTCATTCTTAATAAGCTAAATAAAATTCAAAACGCAGATAAGGTATCAAAAAAATTATAAAAATGAAAACAACTAAAAAAAATGAATAATAATAATAATAATAATAATAATAATAATAATAATAATAATAATAATAACGATAGTATTCAATAATCAATAATACATTAATAATAATAATAATAATCATATTAATTAAATATAAATACATAAATACATAATAATTAATAATAATCATAATTATAATAATAATAATTAATATAATAATTCTACTGACAAATAAAAGCAATAGTAATAAATCGATACTGAAAATAATAATAATAATAATAAGATTAATAGATAATAATAGTACTAATCCTAGAAATAAAATAATAATCACAATAATCCTAAATATCGCAATATAATGGAGAAGAAAATTAATTGTTGCAAAAAATAACGAATAAATGAATAATAAATGAGATAATTAATATAATAATTAATAATCAATAATAATAATAATAATTTAATAATTAATAATAATAATATATAATACAAAATAAAAATAAAAATTAAGATAAAAATAAAAATAACAATTAAAATAATAAATAAAATTAAAAAAAAAAAAATATATAAATGAATAATAAGTAAAGAAATAATAATAATTATTAAAGATTACCATAATAATAATAATAGATAATAATTAAAAATCTTCTCTCAATCAATTATAATAATAAATAATATAAGAAGTAACATTATGGTGTGATAGTTCACTTTCAATAATTGATGACAAATATAATAATATTATAAAAAAATAAAATAAAATGATATTGGATTAAATAATTTTTCAAAAAAGGTCATAATCATTAAATTGGTATATATTGTGAATTAATACTGAATAATAAATTAATGTCACATAAAAAATATCAATATAAAATTAATTTAATAATAATAATATAATAATAATAATAATAATAATAATAATAATAATAAATAATAATAATAATAATAATAATAAAATTAATAATAACAATAAGTTATAAGGGCTTGAGACCAAATCTCGATTCTCAACATTTTCTGTTGATACCCAAGAGACCCATATGGTTGCTAAATAAGCGTTTCGTTACTTTCGAATAATCTCTATCCTGTAGAATCTCGTCTCTCACACCTCTGTTGCTTCCTACCAATTCTCAATCTTCCCTCACACTAAAACTTTCATCTGGTTAATCTGTAAAAAATAACTTGACTTGGAGGAAAGGTATTAATCGTCTTTGGTTATACGCTATTTTAATTGTTTGTATTACTCTTAGCCACACAACCAACTCTCTCCATTAAAGGCCTCTCTGCCCTGGATGACCTGTAGTTCGAAAAGTTGGAAAATGAAAAAAAAATTAGAATATCCAGTTACAAAGATTCAGGCGCATACTATGAATATTATAGTTATATATATTTAATATATATATATATAATAATATATTATATAGTATATATATATAATTATGAGGTAGATATTGTTGTACCAAAGATATATTATTATTATATAATATATATATTTATAATTCATATATATATATATATATAGCTACTATGATATCAATCATCCCCTATACCTACTATCACCTACTAATACCTCCAGCTATATATAATATATATATATTATACTACCTCAGTACTATATCCAAGTTGACATCCACTATATATATCTCTTTAATATAATTATACTAAAATACATAGTAATATATCGTCTATTATATTATGATCAGTGGCGTACCTGGGAAAGTAATACTCTACAATTACCAGAAGAATTGATAAAATTATAAAATATGAGTAGGTAATTATATATACTACTTTATTATATTATATATATATGTATACATTATAATATACTATTATATATATATATATAATATATATATATAATATATAATATATTATATATATAATATATAGTATATTAAAATATATATATATATTAGTATATATATATAATATAAATTTTTTAAATATTATAATTTATATAATAATATATATATATGATATATTATATATAAGTAATATTTTATATATTATATTATTATATATTCATTAATATAGTCAGTTTCATAGACTGCTGAATATATATAATATATATTAATAATAATATTACTATAGTCAACGCGTATCACATATCACAATCCGTAGGATAACTTAATCTTATATATCACTATATAAATCCTATATATATAGTATATAATATTATATATATATCGAGTTATATCATTTAATACACATCTTATCATATACACTAATGTTATAGTACGACGCAAGGTGATATATTTTATGCATTCTATAGGTCTATATATATATACTTATTACTTTTTATAATTATTTATTATTTTTATATAATAAATTATATACTATATTATTTATATATATAGCTATATACTTAATTATTAAAATATATAATATACTAACTTTTTATTATTAATATTATCGTAATTTATATAGGTGATAATAAAACGGAAACCATCATCGAATAATACATATTTTCCTTCATTATTTCTGTTGAGATGTTAACATACGTACCTTTTAATCTTTTATTTGGTTATGACACCTTTTCTTGAGTTGTTAAATTAACGAGTTCTATCTATACCAATACTGGTATTTAAATCACCATTTCGCAACTTGCAAGTAACTGTGCTCTAGGTACCCTATCATTATTCTTTTTTAAAAGGAAATAGAGCTGATCGTATTCCCCATAGATCTTCGAACACCGCGTTTTTAAAGGATCGATTTTTTTCATTAATATAAGATTCAACATCTCACCCACAATACTCTCCAGTTCTATTTGCCATGCTATTTTCCTCATATTTTACACTCCCGTATAAAAGGTAATAATGTTAATGAGTACTCAGCTAAATACCACTTAAAATAAAACCAGTATATCAAAATTAATTAAATCTACCAAGTATTCTCAGAAAGCAACCACTCAGACCCACTTCGATAACCAGGAAATATAAAGTTTGTCGAAAGAGAAACTACCACAAGCCACATATTCGTATCAGGCTATATTAACGGGAGAGAACGAAAATTTGTTCATATATAAAATATATTTATTATTGAAATTAATAAGGAATAAGGACAACAAGCATAACCCACTATAAAAGAGATTTGAAGTATCAAATTTGAAGTCATCGCTCCGAAGCCCGAGTGTAAACCTGTAAGTAAGATGCTATTTCTTACTTCGTATAAGATCAAGAGTAGGCAGCGAGAATTTCAATAAAAATCATTTTCATCTATGTCATTTACTCGCTCATGTATTTTGATCATGGCCCTGGTTGGTTCATCCGTTTTAATTTTATGAATGCAAATATAGACCTTCTGTTTGTTTAACTTTTATATAAAAATACTTTTTAATAATTTAGTGTTACTACACTCCGCTTGTCTACATACATATTAATTTCATATTATTTTAGAAACTCTTAAAAAATACCATGTTATTGGTAGCGTAGGCTACCTACCCGGGCGACATTACCGTAAAGAATACGCCCCTGAGATTAGGGAGGGGGAAGGTGCAATTTACATAGTTATGCTATTCTATACAATATCGAATTGCTTGAAAATATTATTTATCACGTATCAAGATTACCTCAACACTTTTTATTAATACCCTTTATATCTAATAAATCATTTCAAAAATTCATATATTACTTCTCAATATAATTTATTCTATATTACGCTAACTTTATAATATTATGATGATATAGCATATTATAGAATATACGAGGAGATAATAAAAATTTTCTATTATATGTACACTTCGGTATTACAGAATATTATATAAATATAATTACTATATATATTATTAGCATAGCACTAAATTATATAATAGTATAATATATATATGAAGTTATATACATATATATATATATTAGTATAATATATAATTCAAAAAAAATATAAAACTATCTTATGTCATAATAAAATTATAAATTGATTGAAAAAATTAGGCTTTTTCCAATAAACATTTAGGTTGCGATGCGGACAAGCGATCATTAAAAGTCTTCTATCCCCCAACCGTCGAGCATTAGGTGAAAGAAAAAATTATAAATCATCATCTTAGTTTCTGTAATTTAATATTGTCACGAGAGAGTTGTTTAGGATGGTAACAATGGAGTGCAAATTGAAGATATATATTTGAATTATAAACTTATAGGTAAAATTTAAAATTTGGGTAATTTTCTTTTAATATCTCAACTATTTGAATTTTACATTATTTCTCCCTCAGCTCCCTCCCCATTGTGCCTGATTGGTTTATATTCTTTCATCATTACTTTTATCTCATTTCTTTCAACCATAGTTCTTATCTTCTTAATTAGTCTTTAAGGTTCCTTAGTTATTTCCTCTGATTATTACTTTTTGGACAACTTTATTTAATTGGAGACCATTTGTGTTGAATTATTTAAATATAAATTAATAATTCAAATAACTGACTTTGTTTAGTTTGGATCTCTTATAACTCTCATTCTCCTGTCCATTTTATAGGTTGATATAACCTTGAATTGATCCACTACCGTATATTAGTATAGTATGCAAGTAGTCCGCAGATGGCGAATGCGGATATCCTGTCCCAATCCATCAATAGACAATAATTAAATTAATCTAATAATAATTATATAATAATAACTAATTAAATAATATATAATAATAATAATAATAATAATAATTAATTAATAATAATAATAATAATAATAATAATAATTAATTAATGAGCCTATCATACTATTTAAAAAAGTGAAATTTTGATAAAAATTCTATACTATAGTTATAAATAACTATTCATTAATTTCTCATCTAACTAACGCCCATGATAATATTGAATTCACGATACTGTTAATCATTACATACGATAATGAATATAGATGATAATGTTAATGATATAAGCATGTAATTTCTCATAAGAATCTATAACAAGGTTTCGTTATTAATAATTAGTTAATGAATAATATATGAAATTAATACATAATAATAAATAATTTAAGTTAATATAGTGAATTAATCTAAATAATTAATTAATTAATAATTAAATTAAGTTAATAATAAAGATACGATTTAATCAATTAGATTTTTTCTGTATAAGAGAACTGTGAGTCAATTGTTGTCTGTGGTAAATGGTCTTGTGAAGCAAGGCTGGCCTTAGAGCAGGCGTAATTCCCTGTCTATTTCAAACTACAAACTCAGCCCCGTTGCAAGGCGCAATTTCCAAAGTGTTCACAGATGCGACTATATTTAGCTACGGAATTTCCGGAAACTCAATTCCGTATCAACTATTCTCTCCTTCAAAGTCTCATAAAAGTCCTCCTTTACTTCCTCTTCTGTCATAATTTTGCTTCCACAATGCGAGCCAAAATTCGTTACTTTACTCCAAAGTAATAAGAAAAATATTCTCTATAATATCGCCTTGCATCAAAATCTAAACATAGGTCTGTTCGTTATTAAGACAAATCCTGACGCTGTGTGACTATCTCTAAATATCAGTTTTGGACAATCTTCCTCGGGCGCTGTCAGTGCATACTAATGCGCTCTTTGGTTTCTGGTCTCTCAATCGGTCTCTCTCTCTCGGACGTCTCTTCGTCTCCTTCCAATTCCTCGTTCCCCATCTCTCTGCGATGCTTGAGGGTCTCACAACGCGAGGTATTTCTATCTATCATAGTGCGGAGTCTAGTGTCTATCTATCTATTCGACAAAGCCGTTAATTTCTTATTCTATCAACGGTAAGTCTATAGATCTAATCCCTATTCTTATCTGCATCTATGTCTATCTAAATGGGAACTTCATATCTATCCATCGAGCTCCGCACACAATCCTTCTCCTCGATGTAGTTCATTAGCCTGACTCCATGACGTAATTAACTAAGTACAGAATAACCTACTTAAATAATAACGTGTGTGGATAGTCAGTAGCCGTTATCGTATGGAGTTCTTATATATTATCTCATTAATAATAAGTGATAGTAGTGGCTTGCCCTAGTACAGATATTAGTACTCTAATTATATAATTTATTCTATAACTATTTCCTGATATCCTCTATATTTTCGACCTCGTGATATTATCTTCCCATACGTATACAATATAAATAAAAATTTTCAATACTGCGAGTACAAGGTAGTGCAAAGATGCAAGCTCAGATCCCAAGGTTTTTTTTGAGGACCATAGAAGGGGACCACTGGCGTGTTAGCACGAAAATACAATGGCAGAGTTTAAGGCCAATGGGTTAATGAGAAAGTAAACAGAGAGAATCCTAGACAGTCTCGGTATATGCGACCTTAGCACTCCTGAGGGTCCTACTGCTCCAATTTGTAATCCGGTTCATCTTCGATTCACTCTCTCTCATTATTCCTCTCAACAATCTCTCAAATCTCTCGAGCAACTGCCTTTTCTCCCACAGCTCTTACTTCGCTACTTTGTCTCTCGCTCTTTCTTTTATTCTCTCTCTCTTTCTTCTTTCCTCTTCAGTAGCACCCATATAGTTGCTACTTAACTACGTCTTCTCAAGAAAGGCGGGCGTTCTAAGTGACTACATCCTATCTCGTCTTAGGCGAATGCGTACTCTCTCTGATCCCTAGTGGGTGCAGTTCCCAATGTACATCTTTCTACTCTTTCTCACTATACTTCAATCCCATCGTTTCTCGTCTCCTCTTCTTCGTGCATACTACTCTAGCATTTGAACCTTTTTTCCTCTCTCGT
>JABUQX010000991.1:0-5000 GCA_015478945.1 Trachelipus rathkii
AAAAAGTAGATTTGCGTCGTCCGTGACTAAGTATAAAACTCTTGGCTTATACAAAAACTGTCTTGGAAAACTCACTACAGTTTGGGTCAGGAAGCGGGAGTTCTGTTTACTGCGAGCTTTTTCTCTTTAATAGGTTATCCATTATACAAGGGCTCTCGCTTGTATGGGTATGCTCTCATTTGGGGGGGCTCGGTTTCACGCGCTTTGGATAGGTGAGTCAAGAGGCAAAAGATTATCACTGTCTGTTATGTTCGTAGTTCACTTGCCATACTATCTTTGCGGCGGATGCTTGGGGTTTTCTTTTTTTCTATAGTACGTCAGCGGCAGGTGCTCGAGGGCATTTCCATCGCGTGCGAACTTTAAACCCTCGTCCAGGGGGCTGATGTGTCGGACTGATTTGTGTTGATTAGCAACTCCAACGTGCTGCGGTTGCTCTCCCTTCTTTGCTGGGCCACCAGGCTTGTTTGTGAATTCTCTTCATTCCTTCTTGTTACTGACTATGCGGAATATAAGTAATTCCTCCCTATCTTTAAAGCCGCGTCTGTGCATATGCGTTAGTTTGTGTTGTTGAATTTGTTTGTTTTTAACAACCTTTGATAGGGCATTGCGTGAGGGTGTGTAACCGTAAAAAAAAAAAAATATATATAGTAGAAACTAGCAATACAATTTACTATTATTATTAAATAATATTAAATATAATAATATATTATATTATACTTATATCTCTAGTATTTAAAATATATATGTTTATTGTAAATATTGTATTATATGGGATATTCAAATATGTATATTTTTTCTTTTCTTTTTTATTGTAAACAATTAAATATATTAAACTGGCTATTTTTAGTGAGACAACAAAGAAGAGTTTCTCCATCCACCCATTTATCTACTTGACAGGTAATAAATATTGAATGGGGTTATCTTTGGATAATAATGATAATATATATAATATAATAATAATAACATAATAATAATGATAATAATAATATGAATAATAATAAATCAACGGCAAAATTAGTAGAGTATCAACACTTTTGTTTCCAAATCTAATATTTTTATTGTTCTTTTCAAATTTATTATTATTATTTTAATTGAAATATACCATTATTAATTTTTATTTTTAGCATTATTCATGTAATATATTATTTATTCACATGTATAATTTTATCTTTAATAAATATCGGTTACATATTAATATTCTTCGAACAACCTTCTTTGAAATATGTTAAATGAATCAAAATTAACATGATGTTATTGAATATAATTGTTTATTGAATATATTGGGAATTGATACATCTAATTATTTTAATTAATATCGTTATATCTACGATATAACTCATTATTTACAACGTTCTTTCTTATTCTATCTATTGTAATTAACTTCATTTTTTTTCATATTACACGGTTTTTGGCACAAATATTTTATTTACTTTTTTTTTGGAGATATTTTTTATTCTTGGCGCGTAGATTAAGATTGCGAATAAGATATCGTGCGTTTACTTTTTATCGCGAAACAAGTCGGGATGTTGAATTGCGGGACAGACCAGTGTTGGAACCCATGCATAAATTCCGACGATATATATATTATTAGTAGTATACTATGTACTATATATTATTATTATAGTATTATTATTATATTATATATTATATACTATATATTATATAGTATATATATATATATTAGTGTATATATATATATTTATTCATATATAATATATTATATATATATATATAGTTTATAAATATATATTATATTATATATTTATGTATTTTATATATATATAATATTATATATATATTATCATATTATTATATATATAATATATTATATATATATATATTTTATTTATTATATATTATCATATTATATATTATTTATATATATATTTTATTATGTATATATTTATATTGTATATATATATATTATATATATATATATAATTTTATCTATATATATTATATATTATATATGTATATATATTAACATATATTTATATATATATATATATACCACAAATATATATATATTTTATATATATATATATACTATATTATATATATATATATATCTATATTATATATTATATAATATATTATTTTTTATCATTATATATATATATATTATACTATAATTATTATTATATTATTATATATATATATATTATATATATGTATATAAGTATATATTTTATATATTTATTACGGTATATATCCGATGATATATAATATTATATATATATATATATAATCTATATATATATACTATTATATTATATAATATATTATATTATATATATATATTATATATATATATATATATATGATATAATTATATATAATAATATATTCATATATAATTATATATTATATCATATTATATATTATATTATATATATATATCTATATATATAGTTATATAATACTAATATATATAATAATATAATATATTTATATACTATTTCTATATAATATATAAATATTATTAATATATATATATAATTTTCTTTATTATATTATGATTATTATATATATATATATATATATGCTATATATAATAATATATCTATATACTATGCCGTATATGAAGCTAATGTACAGGACATGCCACAAAGAAGTGGACACTGGGTTGTAATAACTAGACCATGGGTTTGGGGTTCTGGTCCAATGTTGTATTATTGAATGTCGAAAGGGATTTTGATCTTGCGAAATGATTCAGTCTAAAACAAAATAAAAAGATGAAATAAATTGATGGTCCTTCACTTTATATTGCTATTTAATGGAAATTCATATGCTGTGAAGAATATTCGTTCTTGGAGGTAACGAAAAGCTTAACTGTAAGTGGGAGGATTCAGTAAGATTGGAATTGATATATTACCTGCTTCTGACAAGGCTTTGGTGCTTACTGGAGGAGTGCTAGGCGAGTGACTTGCGAGGCATATTAGAAATATAAGCAGATCATAAGGGTTTGATTAGAGGTGTTTATGGACGTAGCAGTAGGACATCGACGGCGAATGAGGTGCCCAGTTGAGGACATCAATGCCGATATGGTGACGATTGCAGGGTATGGCGCAGTTAAGGAGGAGGTTTGTGACATGTAGTGGATGTGGGTGTGTTGATATGAAAATGCGGACCCGTGGCAGTATCATCGAGCATTAGATTTTCGTCGGTGAGGGACGACAAGTCATTTTTGTTCGCTTTATATTTTAAGTATCGCCTGTATACCACAAGCATCCTGCCCAGTAAATACGAAACCATTGTATTTGATTAATTAATTGATGGGAGCGACTTGTAGGAATGGTCCCGGGAGGTACCAGAAATCTTATGGCGAAGGAGGCGGCCTTCTGGCTATATGTAGGATTTCTTTGCCAGTTCTATAGTGAGAGGGTCCAACAGAAGAGTAATTTGCTGTTTTGCGCACGAGTTGAGTAGTCGAAGAATTTGTTGTACAGCGATAACTTGTGTTTTTGATATAAGAGGTTTTAAGCTCCTGAGGGTCGCGACTCTGATATAACTGACATAAGAGTGGTCTTTATTAGGAATAAATGATGATTAGCACGCAGCGGAGTGGCTTAATTTAGAAAGGAGGTCAAACAGCCATGCTGCGGAGCAGGAATGCGGTGTATTCCCTTCATCGTAAAACGGTAAGACTTTTGCACATTGATGTTGAGGAGTTAGGATGTTTACTGCATCTGCAAATTGACCAGTAAGGAGGATTCTGTTTCCCCATGGAATAGGCGAGAAAGGTGTACGGTAAAAGTATAATCTTTTTTGAGAGGGTGTTGGAGTTGCGATATGGAATCAACTGGATCGTTGGGGTGTGAAAGTTGTGCCTGGAGCTTTGCTAGTGATCATCAGGTGAGTGATATTTGGAGGTTGGACATTTAAGTTAAGATGGAAAACCTGTTCTTTTCATTGCCGCCAAAGAATTCAGGACGCTTGGAGAGTTTGCGGTATTAGCGTTGAAGTTTTCCATTTACGTCTTCGGAAGCGCGAAGTATGCGAAAAGAAGTTGGTCGTAATCAAGCTATATTTGGGAACCTATAATCCATTTATCCATAATGAATCCTTAAGGGGTCTGAGATAGAAATTCGGAAGAAGCAGTCATAGGGGGAATTCAAAGAGCTGGATAATTCTGCAACCCTATCAGAGGGTTGATCTCAGTGGGTGGTTGACGCTGTTATTGCTTGGTATAATCTATGATTCAAGTTTAGTCTCAAGAATGGCTTGTGGGAGGTCTTTTCTGATTAATTTTTATAACCTTAGGGTCGGTGTGTTCTTGGCTTTAGAGAATTAGGATGTTTTGATATTATTAGCAATATCTTGTCTGGTGCTTATTTCTCTTGGTTCTGTTGACCTTTTTTTCATATTGAGTAATGTGGGAGACGTTAGTTTGGCGAACTCATGGAGGGTTGTTTGTAAAGTTTCTTGGAAGGAACTGCTCTCCAAGCTTGTGCAGATGAACCAAATATAATTCATTGCTGGTTAGTTGAAAATAGATATCCGGGGTTGGGTTGTTGCTGACATTCTGGGAGGAAGGATTGGAGAGAGCATTTTGCATATTTGAATAATGGTAATATAGGTTGCAGGTGACTGCTTGAGTCTAGCATGGATTGGGGAGACGATATTCACTGGAATGAGTTGTGGTGATGGGTTGATGAGACAGAGGGGTGATAAATGTAGAGTAGGATTGCCTTGATCTTGTATGGATATTTGCATTTGAGCTGGTGTTATATTCATTTCTCTTGTCGATTGGATTGATAGTGGCATACTCTAACTCTACACCGGGGAGACGGGATTTTGGGAAGAGCACGTGGGATACTTCACAGGTTTTACGTGTGGGTGTGTTTTCACAGTTGAGTGTGAAATATATTTTATTTATAATTATATATATTTATTATAATTATATATATATTATATATATAATATATATATATTTATTATATATAATTATATATATATAATAGTATTAATATTTTATATATCAAAATATATATATATAT
>JABUQX010000991.1:7500-12500 GCA_015478945.1 Trachelipus rathkii
TATATAATATGTATTATTATATATATATTATATATAATATATTATATATATATATATATATATATATAATTATTATATATATTATATATATCATATTTTATAATATATATATATATCTTTATAATATATATATATATATATATATATATTATATTATATCTATATAATATATTTAATATTATTTATTATATATATATATATAATAATATTATTATTTTATATATAATATATTATTATTATATATATATACAAACATATATATATAATATTCTATTTATTATTATATTTATAATATATATATATATATTTATATGTATAAAACATATATTTATATATATAAAATATATATAATTATATATATATATATTTATATATTATATTCTATATATATAATTTATATATTTTATCTATATATATAATAATATATTATTATATATATATATATATAATATATATTATATATATATATATATTTATACTTTTATATATATATAAATATATATATATATATATATATATATATATATATATATATATATATTATATATTTATTATTATATATTTATATATTATATAATATATTAAACTATATATATATATATAATATTATTTATATAATTATTATTATATATATATTATTATACTAATTATAATATATATTATTATATCTTTTGCGTTGTACAAACTCACGGGCGATAGCTATTCAACGGAAGGGGGTGGTTGACGCGCCTCAGAAGAACACAACTAACGAATTCGCAGATGAGCACAGACGAGGCCTTGAAGTGCGGGAGATTAAATTAGCAGAATACCCAGAAGATGGAAGAGATTCAAAACACAGAGATGGCTGGAAGAAGGAGCACACAGGAACTAGCTGGAGTTGCAATATCACACAATAATGGCAGACACCAGCACCTTGTGCTACGAGGACGTGGTAAAGGTGGAGGTACGCGAGTGACAAGTTCCTCGAGACTTGCCGCTTGCGGATACCTAAGAGGATAAGCACCAACTCGGGGCCGAAAAGTAAAGGGTCAATGAAGTGGAAGTAGGAACAGTTTATAAGTCTTTGCTTTTGATCGACCCTGTCCAAAAGCCGGTGAAACCAGAGCCAGATATGAGAGCAGTGATCCATACAGGGCGGATGAGGCCCTTGTAGCTAGAGCAGACTGAGAAGAGGAAAAAATCTGCGTCTAACGAACCCAGTCTATATTATGAGGCAACCCTAGCAACGTGTGAGTGTGAAGGTTTTCCAAGCTTTTTTGTTTATGTTAAGAGCAAGGATGTTTATATTGTCACAGGAGAGACGAGAGAACCGTGAAAGAGATAGGAAAGTTGGAAGTTGTTTTAGAGAGGCAGATTGTTAGAGTTGTGTTTTTAAAGATTGAATTTTATAGGTTGAGAAAGCCCACCTGAAATCTATCAGAATCAGCGGATAGAATCGGAAGATTTAAGAAGAGAGGAATTGGTAGAAGTAAAAGAGGGAGCGAAATTGAAATGATTGAAGAATGAAGGGTCGAGTCTCGGCATATGAGTGGATAGAGTTAGATTGGCAGGTGAGAGATTTAATTGAAAGTAAAAATAAGCTAGGAGATAAGACGAAACCTTGAGGAACCAAATTAAAGAAAAAAGAAGTCGCTTAGAGCGGATTTGATAGGAACTATAGACTAGTAAGCAAGAGAGGAGGACCCAAGGAAGGGAGCTTTGGAGAGCGTGAAGCCGTGGCCATAACCGGTAAATGCCTTTGGATATGTCAGCGCACACGCAATCTCCCGATTTCTTGGGGAACCATAAAATCAGTAAGATATGACAGTAATCTGAGTAGATCTCGAGCGCCGAAAGCATACTGGTATTCGGAAAAAGTGATGAGATTTAGCTGATTATATCCTATATTAATATATATATATATATATATATATTATATATATATATTATATATCTATTATATATTATAATATATATATATATATTATGTTATATTATATTATATATATTATTATATAAATTATAATTATTATATATTATTATAATATATAATTATATTATTATATATATATATAATATATAGATATATAAAATGAAGCGATAATATGTTTCCTTAAATGTTTAAAATAAGTTTGAAGGATTCTTACATATCAAGTTTAGATATACTGAATTTAGAAAGAGAGAGAGAGGAGGAGGAGAGAAGAGAGAGAGAGAGAGAGAGAGGAGAAGAGAGAGAGCGAGAGAGAGAGAGAGAGAGAGAGAGAGAGAGAGAGAAGAGAGAGAGAGAGGAGAGCACTTGATAAAAATTATGTAAGAACTATCAGAATGCTATCGGATCATCAGTAAGTGAACGGAGATAAATGAAATGAGTTTGTCGGGTACACGGAGGCGAGCATTCCAATCTGAATGTTGATAATTGCAAGGAAGGATTCTCTTTCTTCTTCTTCTCTCTTCTTCTTCTTTTTTCTTCTTCTTCTTCTTCTTCTTTCTCTTCTTCTTCTTCTTCTCCTCATTGGCCAGAGATGATATGGGATAAAATGAGGAGGAGATATGGACATCGAGGGGAAATGGATTAAAAAATGGATAAATGCTTCCAGGAAAGGGGTAGTATAAAAATATGATAGATTAAAGATTTATGAAGTACGGGGGTCGACGATACAGATATTTGTTAAGAAAATAATAAAGCCAATTAGTTATAAGAAAACTACAAGTGCTAAATAGTACATAATAATAAAATGTGCAATAACAGTAAAAATTGGAGAAAAAATAGCCCAATTTCAAGACGAAAAGGGAATAAAAGAATCTTAAAGTAGGTAACAGGATACATAAAAAATATATATAATAAAAAATATGAAAATAAAATTAATAAATAATTAAAAAGTCTAAAAAAAAAAAAAAAAAAAAGCGAACTTAGGATCGATAAAAACAAAAACAATCGAAATCAAGGAAAAAATGGGAATCGATATAAACTAGGAACATACATTCAACCAGAATTCAAGAAATGAAAAAAGTCAAGAATATCAAGAATTCAAGAAAAAAAAACTTTAGAAAAAATCTATTTCTTATAGATTTGCAGCATGTACCGGAATCCATTGATGATACGACGAGATTTATTTCTTCCTCATTTTTTTTAGGGGGGAAAAAAGAGACAGTTGGGGGATTTTTTTATTTCATTTAGGGGGGTGGGAAGAGAGACAAAGAATGGGGGGGCGGGTTTTTTAAAGCTTCATTTCACGTTATTATGATGAGATCCGGAGAATAAAAGATTAGACGTTCTGATAACTTCTTTTAATGGTTATCTGATAAAAATTGACGCGATTTAGGGGTTTAAGAATGCTGAAGGAACTTTTATATAATAATACTAATGATAAATAATATACTAATAATAATAATATAAAATAAATTATATAAATAATTATAATAATAAAATAATAGTCTATATATTTATCATAATCATAATAATAATAATAAATAATAATAATAATAATAATGATATACTCTATTGGCTAATAATAATAGATAATAATCTTATTCATAATATGAATCTAAATCATAATCAAATATATGTACCGTCGTAGCGGATAGTTGATTATTTAATATATAATAATGAATAATAATAGTAATATAATAATAATAATATAATAATAATATATAAAATCTATAATAATAATATAATAATAATAATGAATCAATAATCATAAATAAATAAATAATAATAAATTTTAAATACGTAAATAAATAATTAATATAAAAAATAATAGATAATAAAAATATATGAGCTTTTGGGCATGCTTTTCAATTTCTAAATGTATAATCTCTTCGTGATTGATTTTCTGAAGGACTATTCTGGAATAGAATTGTAAGACAGTTTTTGAACTTTTATTCTAATATTTCGTATGGCCACCTCAGGCTTCATCAGAGACGAGTTCTAGACAATTATCAGTTGTTGAAAGAAAATAAATGTAATTTAATTAAAATATGTGAAGTAACAAATTTAAAAGATTTATAAAAACTTTAAAACTTTTTTTCAGATGGCAGAAGGTAGATGGCTTTTGTTTAAGAGAATAACCGGTTAAAGAATTAATACAAATCACGTCAAGTCCCAAATCTAGTCAAAAGATGAAATTAGATTTACTATAAAGCATTGAAACTTTATTCTATGTTTTTCCGAGAATTATGCGATTTATGTGAATGTAGTCATGTAGAATAGCAATTTCAATGCAATAAAGACGGTTGTAAAACATCTTACATCTTGTATCTCTCAAACTTCGTGTCTCACAACATAGATACAAGTCTAGTTAGATCATTTAGCATTTAAAAATGAATACAAAACCTCAGACCCAATCTCTCCAATTTTAACATATTGCACCGACAGGAATTTTTTTTTGATTAAGACGGACTGAGTGCATTATCACGCATCCAGTTATATTCAAGTACCATGAAATGGTAATTTTTGACCATCTTTTGAGTTGATGGGTAGATTCATATTATGATATATTATTATTAGTATTTTTAGTTCTTAGTTATTATCTTCTAATTTGTTACTTCACATGTATCTAATTAAATAGAAAATTTTTTGTTCAAATAAATAGTTAATTTAGCTAGACTCGTCTCTGTGAAGCTGAGGTGGCATGGAAATATTAGATAAGTTAAAGAACTGTAAATATATTCTATTCAGATAGTCCTTGAGAATCAATTATTAAGCGATCAATACTTACGGCAATTGGAATGCTTGAAAGCTCTATAAGTTAGAAGCTGATATAAATTTCTAAAATAATAATGATATGATAATGAGATGAAATATATGAAATGATATGATAATGATAGATACTGGATAATGTAATGATAATGATAATGATACTGAAATAATATTGATAAAATATATAAATATAATAATATAATCATAATATAATAATAATAATATATAATATAATCATATATAATATAATAATAATAATATATAATAATATAATACACCACTAATCATAATAATAATAAAACTTAATATAATAATAATATAA
>JABUQX010000991.1:32500-35135 GCA_015478945.1 Trachelipus rathkii
TATTTTATAGTGCCTTTTTGACTATATACAAGGATACGTATTTCATTCTATGATTGTCGGGGACGAATCTGAGTCCGGATTTAGGCCACAAATTTAAAGGGACAAGGGTCAAAAATAGGTCACGAATCATATTTCGGGTGAGGAACGTCGCCAACGCTGACCACGGCCTTTCATAAAATCGTCACTGGTGCCAAAACGGTAGGCCAGGATTCCAGGAGTTGTTAAACCGGCCATCAAACCTATCATTAGACGATAAGGACTATAATAAGGAAATCCGGGTTAATCAGAGAGGATTAATCACTAAGGCTGAGAATAATCCCCCAGGAAAATTTCTACGGCAAAGTTGAAAGTCTTTAATAGCCGGGACTATCGAGTCATTTTCAGGAGTAATAAAAGGAATTTTGGTTGAAAACTCAAGCCAAAATAGGACATTTAGGAAAGCAAAGGAAGTATTGTTCCAACAACGATTCACAACTTGACAAATTAAAATATAAAATAAATTATTGACCTATTTTATCATTGCCGAGGGAAAATACATATTATTTGGTGTAGGGGATATTTATGCATATATTTTTAGAAATAGGTTTAGTAATAGGTTAGTAAAAACGTATATTTATTATTTTATTATCCATTATTTATTATATAAGAAACCTTAGTATTGCGTGTCACTTATAACCTTTGTTTCTTGCCAGTAACGCCACTCTGGGAACCTTTCAGAAGAACCCTTGACTGAAGGAAAAAAAAAATATACAGAAACGGAAGGATCGAGCGTATACAATATATATACAAAAATAAATCAATATAATTGAAGGCTGGATTCATTGTCAATAGGATGAATCGTTATCAATAAATATATATATATATATATATATATATATATATATATATATATATATATATATATATATATATATATATATATATATATATATATATATATATTATAGTATAAGAAAGAATATAATATAATTAATATATATATATATATCAGAAATAAAAGGTTCCTAGAAACCTAATTTATATATGAAAAACATGCAAAGAAAACACAAATTCATTTTAGCAAACGTTTCCTATTTAACGTTAATTACATTTTCAATTCTAGAATAGAATGAACAAAAAAATTAATAATATAAATTTAGCAAAACAAATTATTTATAAAAAAATATTAATACTATATAAATTCAAATTAGTGTGAAGTGTAAAAAGTGATAGTAAATAAAAGATTACCAAAAAAAATAAAACAAGTAAGGAAAGGGATAAAAAAGAAAATAAAAAAAGAAGAAGAAGCAAATGGAGAGATAAAAGAAATAAGGAAAAGAAAACGATAAGCAATTTTTAAAAAGAGGAAGTTATCAATAATTTTTTATTGGCACTTCAAATTGCATGATCTGTTTTCATTCTTTCTTTATTTTCTCTTTCCATTTGCTTTTTCTTTTTATTTATTGTTTTTTTCTATCCCTTTACCCATTCATTTTACTTTTTCATTTTTTGTTAGTAATTTTTTTTATTTACTATCACTTTTTATACTTCACACTATTTTGAATTTATATAGTTATTATTAATATTTTTTTTAAGTAATTTATTTAATTAATTTATAGTATTACTTTATTTAATTCAAATTTTTTGACATTGACAATGTATTAACGTTAAATACGAAACCTCTGCTAAAATGAATTTATATTCTATCTTCGCATGTTTTTCATATATATATATATATATATATATATATATATATATATATATATAATATATATAATTATATTATATTTAATATAATAATAAAAGAGACATTAAAAATATTATATACATCTATTGCAAATATATAAAAATTATTATTTATAATATCATACATAAATGTATATATAAATATATTGTAAACCTATATATATTATATTATTATATATAATATATATATAATAATTATATATAATATTATATATATATATAATATATATAATATAATATTAATAATATATATACAAATATATATATATATATATATGTTACTTTATCTTATCTCACCTTCTCGCCCCCTGAACACCCTGTCTTCAGAGAGGCCACACTGCTTCCAGATGCTTCGCCGCCGCCACTGCCGGTCTCCTCCACAGATCGAATACGGATGAAATTTCACAGATATCTCTTAACTGACGGTTTGAATGACAGTCTAGTAGGAAATATGACAGTTTTCGGGACCTGGTTGCAATTCATGCAACCATTCGAGGTGCTTTGATTAAGGTTGAATCTATATATTTATAGTGTTGCAAATTTGGGTGGGGTCCGCATCTTAGTTTGTCTAAGGATGACTGAATGGTTCTTGGGAGAGAGTTAAATTCAGATTCTATTTCTGGTGGATGTTCATTTAGTATATTGTTTGGTTGTCAGTTCCTTAAATAGTTTTCGGTTAGGAATGTGTCGATTTATTTGGTGTATAAGATGTTGTTTTGTGGTAGTGGGATGTTATTCAGAATTTATTTGTAGAAAAATGCTGGAGAAGTCGGAGGTTGATTAACCCTGTGTTAAATGGGGTTAGAGAGGGCGGTGTGACGTGGGTGCTGAGGTGTTTGTGATTTTTCTTAGAATTGAGTGCCTATAATTTTTAAGTGTTTGTCTATGGGTAGTATTTTTGTTTCTTCTC
>JABUQX010000992.1:0-50000 GCA_015478945.1 Trachelipus rathkii
AATGATTTCAATTTTTTTTTTTTAGTTTGATTTTACCATATTCAGGCTACTACTCACAAGTATTTGAATTATAAAAATAAAATCGTAGTTGATAATTGAAGTTCACCAGACCAATATTCTTTAAAGTGTTTAATCTATACTTTTTTTTGATATGAATATCGATGTTAGAGCTGTTCACTTTTTTTCAAAAGAAAGACTATTTCCCAATTTTCAATTTTCATCGTAAGTAGAGAAATTCTTTGCTATATTTGTTTGAAATCGTTTTGTGACAAAGTTTATGCCCCATTATTTCGTTACATCATTAAAATATATATTTGTATAAGGAATTGCCTGTAATCGATATTGTCAAATTTATAGTATTTTGAAGACCTTCTATTAATTTTCTTTCTCAATCCTCTTGTCTCTAAAAAATGGATATCTAATTCATGTAGTGCTTGCTCGTATGATTTACCTCTCTATTCTCTGGTATTAATTTGGTGCCCTTCTTTGAATTCTTTTCAATTTATCTGGGTCTCTTTTTTGAGGTCATGCGACCTTCCAAAACTGAACTGCGGTATTCCAGAGATTTTGATGGTCTAACTAATTGTGTTAATTAGTAGAGGAAGTATTATATTTTTTAGATTATATTTCGAAATTTCTGCCAATTGTTCCTGTGAGCTCCTTTTTAATTTTTTTTTTAGCCATTACGTTAAAATGGGGCGGGACAATCAAAGTCATTTAATTAATTAATTAATTACCTCTGCGTGTATGTCTGAATATTCCATGATTTGATAACTGAGTCACCTATTTTCTAATCATATTCATTGTTCCTACTCCCCAAAAATATATAATAACTTTACCATTTATCGGTGTTAAATTTCATTTGCATTGTTTTTGACCAATTTACCAATCTTGTTTAAGTCGCTTTGGAAGTTAAATTGAAATAATCTTTCTCACATATAATGCTATTTCCAAGTTTTCGTATCATCCGCAATTCGGAAATTTGCCTAAATCAAAATTTACCAATCTATGCATTTACCATATATATAATGAACAGTATATGGCCATCCGGGACAAGCATTCCCTTGGGGTACACCACTAGTAACATTCTTCCAATCTGAGCATTCACCATTGTTAACGACTCGTTGTTGTCGATTGTCGATCCGAAAGCAATTTTTTAATTCCAATTTAAAAGTCTTCCTCGAATACCTGAGCTCATAGTTTTCGAACACACCATCTGGATGAGGACGATTGTCAATATGCTCCTTTTTGAAAAAAGTCTAAGCTAATTGACATATAGATAAAGGGGATTTATTTAATTTATCTACATCGTTAATAACCACATTATCAATTAATTCTAGCAAAATTTTGAGATTGTTAACCATGATTCATATTTCTTCTAAACCGTTGTTGGCGAATCAAAGGGGGAATAAATTCAAGCATGTGCAACTAACCTCATTATGTTAGTATTTGCTTCGAAAATTTTTACCAACTATTTATAGAAAGTCAAGCTAATAATTATTCTGTAGTTTATTCATATTCGAAAAACCTTACGATCGTCCACCTTTTCTTTAAAAATGGGGAGCTATATTTTTTAGCTCAATTTTGAAATCATAGATTTATTCCTTCTTTTAAGCTTATTGAAAGCATTGTCAATAGGTTTCATAATATGTCTTTCAAATTTTTTGAGATGCATTGGATAGTATCCATCTGGCGTCCAGGTTGATTTACAATTTATTAATAGTTTATCAATCTGGAAAGCAACTTCCTCTTCTAGGGGAATTTTTCAATGTTATCTGAAATGTTGTCTTGCATGAAAATCCCCTATATTCCTTTCATGTGCTAGGCAGGCGGGCTATTTAGATTTCTCTTTTGTAAAAAGCTGTCCTGATCCGAAACAAAATTATTTAAATGTTTACCCATATTAATTCTGTTTGATTTTTTAAAAATATTTTTTAATTACCATTGGTCATTTGCAATAAAGCTCCAATTGATTCCTTAATGGAAAAAGAAATAATTAATTATTATGTAAAAAACTTTTTTTGATTAAAATTTTTACATTCACGAGGCCCAGCCAATATTAATTTCCATTTGCGTTTGTCGTTTAATATTTTACATTAATTGTTTTAACTTATATAGACGATCTGTAATATAAACCATTTATTACTTTTTTCCACTGAAGGAGACGACTTTCATAGTTTATAAGCTATATTTCTAACTTAAAGAATTTGAAGAAGAAGAAAAAAAGAAGATGAAGGAAGAAGAGAAAACTGAGAAGAAGAAATATGAATGTTACAGAAGGAGGAAAAAGAAGAAGGAAGAAGAAGAAGAAGAAGAAGAAGAAGAAGAAGAAGAAGAAGAAGAAGAAGAAGAAGAAGAAGAAGAAGAAGAAGAAGAAGAAGAAGAAGAAGAAGAAGAAGAAGAAGAAGAAGAAGAAGAAGAAGAAGAGAATAGAAGAAGAAGAAGAAGAAGAAGAAGAAGAAGAGCAAGCACAAGCACAAGAATTTAAGAACAAGAACAAGAAATTGATAAAGAACTAAAGCAAGAATTTGAGCAAAAACAGGAACAAGAAAAGTGCAGGAACAAGAACAAGGACATTAACAAGAATTTGACAATAACAGGAGCAAGAACAAGAGCAAGAATTTGAAGAAGAACAAAAAAAAGAAGAAGAATTTGAACAAGAAGATAAAAAAAAACAAGAATTTGAACAAGAGAAAGAACAAGAACATAAATTTGTGAAAGAAAAAGAACAGGATTTGAACAAGAGCAAAAACATAAACCAAAACAAGAACATGAACAATAACAAGAATTTGAACAAAAACGAAAACAAGAATTTGAAAAAGAACAAGAACAGGAAAAAATTCGAACAAGAACAAGAACAAGAACAAGAACAAGAGCAAGAATTTGTATAAAAACAAGAATTTGAACAAGAAGAAGAATAAGAATTTGAGCAAGTTCTAGAGCAAGAGCAAGAACTAAAATTTGAACAAGAACAAGAACAAGAGCAATAATTTGAGCAAGATCACGAACAAGAATTTGAACAAGAGCAAGAATTTGAACAGAATCAAGAACAAGAATTTGAACAAGATTAAGAACAAGAACAAAAATTTTAATAAGAATAAGAACAAGAATATAAACAAGAATAAGAACAAGAATTTGAACAAGAGCAAGAACAAAAAAAAACAAGAAAATAACAAGAAAGGAGAGAATTTTAAATAGCTTAATTTTATGCGAACCGTTTTATAAAAGCATTTTATTCGAAATAAAACCAAAATAATGCGAGTGGGAAAATTGCGATGCAGTTTTGTTTACACTCTTGAAACAAAATTGAAAATGACATTAAAGTTTTACTATTCTGCGAACTGCCTCCTAAAATGAATAAAACTCTACGGTAAATGGGTTTCGTATTTTATTATACGAGGTCAAATCTGTAATGGGAATTCGATTTTTATATTTAAACTTTTATTGTAATTTATTTAAAGTCAGTCCTTCTAAAAACTATATGAAAAATAAAATTGAAATTGGTTATTCATTGCTTTAATTCGTTCGAACAGAATTTTCTAGATTTGAAACTATATAAGAATTGACGAGCGAACTAATATAGAGAGGTAAATATTAAAATTTTTACTCACTAAAATATAATTAATAATATTCTAAATATATTCTTAGTTAAGAAATATATATACTTCGATTATATTTCTACATGCTTCATTAATAAACTAAACAATAAACTTTTGTTTCCTTTTTCCCCTCAGTCCCTCAAGTGTGTAAAGGGAATCAAGAATCCAACTATAAGTTACACGCTTTTCCCCCTCTCGCCAATTCAATAAATAAATACGTTACTGTATAATATTATTGCTTTCAAAAACTTTACTCCAAGCAATCCCCTTTAAAAATGAAAGAATATAAATTCAATTACGAGTAGCTCTCTGATAGTTTTCCCCCTTTATTTATAAGTCGAGAAATTGACGATATAAATATACCTCAATTTTCCTGACTTCATCAGTACTGGCACGGCCAGAAGAGTGGGAGGGTGGATTCGCTCTGTCTTGACCTGCTAAACTCTCACTGACATTCAAAGCAAATTAGTCTAGATTATATATATGTGTGTTGTTAAGTGATATGTATTGTTATAGACTATAGTTGTATGACGGCGGTTCTGAGCGCTAGGGCCGCCCACATATTCTGCCGCCAAAGGCATTTGCCTAGTTTTGCCTAGTGCGGGTTAATGAGGGTTTCTGGCTGTATATTATATAGTAGTTTATGATATGTATATAGTAGTAGTATAGTATATATTATACTATAATATAGTAGTTATATATATATTATGATTGTATATTATATATATATATATAATACTAATATATATTATATATATATACTATACTAAGGTAGTATATGATGGTGTTGGTGAATTAAATACCAAAGTGTGTTGCGTTTTTTTGGTAAAAAAAAAAAAAATAAAAGAATTATTTTAAAAAAAAGAAGACAAATAACATTGTTTTTTTTTGATTTTTTTTTTTTTTCTTTAAATTACTTGTTTTTTTCATATATATTGCAAGTTCTTTTTAGGGTATTGTAGCTAATAAACTATATAACTGAAACCCTCAGAAAAAAAGGTGTACAATATATAATGTAATGTCATTTAAATATTAATAATGTTTTATTAGTGCTCTCGGGCATATAATTATTACAGTTCACATGATCTGATATTATCTATATTATACTAGATTATCTTACTAATATATTATCTATTCTATTGAATCTATACGTCATTTCACTTATTATATATAGTACCGTATGTTTTTACGTTATTTTACATACGGATTAGTATAATTAGTATACTATGTATACGGTTTGTAATGATATCGTATTTTATTAAGAGTATAATATTATATAGTATATATAATATGATAATATATTAGGGTTGGAAAAAAAGGTATTTTTAAAAAAAAACAAAACTTTAGATTGGTTTTTAAAAAAAAAACATCAATAAACTGTATTGATCGAAATTTTATAGGGTTTTTATCGCTATTTTTTGATTGGGTTTTAATGTAAGTTTTTTAATGGGTTTTTAAGATAGAGTTTTTAAGGCAAGAAAGTCACTAACTGGTCTAGTGAGAGGAGACGCTGCTTAGATAAGACACATGTGACTGCGGAAGCACTGTAATTTTTAACAATGCTTATTGAGGCTACAAGTTTTTTAGATTGCTTAATAGTTTCAATAGTTTCTCGGTTGTGAATAGCAGGTGGCGTAAGTGGTGATTATTAAGATTTTATTGTTTTTTGGAGTTTTAAATAAACTCATAAGTATTAAAAATAAGAGATATATTAATATATATATCTCCTTCTGAAAAAAATAGGTTCTTTAACTTTTATTATCTTTACATACAAAAAAAAAAAAAAAAAGAAATATTATATTTTGGCAATGCACCCAAAAATATAATGAATGGCCAATTGCGATATGACGACGACAATGTCACTTTATATTTGATCTCTCTTTAAAGGATGACAGATTGATAATGACGCACAAAGAAATCCGCTGTGCTACTTTGCCATATTGCTCTTCTCAACCAATCCTCAACAGCTCCAGCATTGAGTTTTTATTATAAACTTTTGAATGGTGGCATCAATGGGTAGAAATGAATTCCCAAGAGCTCAAACAAGAATCGATGTTTTTAAAACATTTTAAATTTACAAATATATATTATATTACTAGGTAATATATATATATACATTATACTATATATATACTATATATATATATATATAATATATATATATAATATTATTTATTCACTATTATATATAATATGTACTAGTAGTAACGTATATATATATATATTATATATATACATTATATATATAATATAATATATATTATATATATATATATATATATATATATATAATATCTTATATTAATAGATCATTTCACAATATTATAATTCAAAGAAAATTTTCTTATTTCCTTTCAGCTACCTCTCTTCGTTGAATATATTGAGAAACATATCACATGCTAAAAGAAAATCATTGAATAAATATCATTTTTTTAGATTATTATTAAGGTGCATGGGTTCTACTTTTATTATGGTTTAAAACATAGGTTTTCTTATGTGGTTTACACATGGTTTAAACCATGTATTAAACCATGGTTTTAAACCAATGGTTTAAACCATCCCACCCTATAATTATAATATATATTTTCATTACCTTTTCTAACCAAGACTGGTGGTATGGTTGCATAACAAGAATAGGAAAAGAAAGTCAGTAGAAGAATATGACACAGAGTCAAGAAGAAAGCCAGCCTTACCCCCTCCCTCTGTACAATTATTAGTCAAGGATTTCGTCAAGTCGAAAATCGCGCCTATAGTTTCATGGGACTGGACGGCTCACTATGGGTAATCGTCATGTAGAGGTTCATCCTTGACCCAGGTGGGCCACAAAACCATTACCCCTAAAAACCACCATTCTCTCCTATTATGAGCCTTTATTCTCGCCTCTGCAAACTCTCATTTTGTCGCTTCGAGACATTCGTTTATAGACTCAATCCACTTTTTCTTCGATCTCCCAGCCGGTTGGTTTTCAACACACACATCCGCTTAAAAACCGACTATCATTCATCCTTTCCACATGACCAAACCATCCTTACGTACTTTCATTTTATTCTTTCGTGTACGCCTTTCTTTACACCAAACAACACTCTAAAATTTTATTCTCATCTTTATCATTATTCTCTTCTTTCTTTTCCTAGATTGTCCATGCTGAACACATGAACTTTAGATCTATAACTTCTTATCCATCGCGCAGAATAACTCTATCATACGCAATAACACAGGTAACAACATACGTCATGTAAGACCCTAGTGCGCTAAAGACTTAGTCCCTTTACATTGACTAACGATTTATTTGCACCAGCTTCACCTTCCTGCATTCACAGAACTTTCGTACTAAATCATTCTCGTGATCATGTCCGCGTGTCCCTCTTCTCATTCATAACATATTCACCCTAAATATTTCAAGCTCTGGAGGACACTTGTTCCAGCTGCTCTTCATCTAACATAACTTCACACTGAGGATGTCCTCACTCACAACATAACCTTACTCTCTTATCTACGTTTACTTTTCAAACCCTCTGTTTACACACCCTGTCGCAAATCTCTCTCCCGAATCCTCTTCACTCTTTCAGATTCGCACACCAAACCACTTCATCCGCATATAATAGTAGGGCACTCTCCACTCATATCCTCATTCTAACACATTTCCTGTCACCCCCATCTTCAATTCTTTCATAACCACATCTATGAACAAATTGAATAACCAACGGAGACATAAACAACCTTGGCTCAGCTAGCCGCTAGTTAATACTAAAACAATATTTTTGAACCAGTTTTATTCTTACACATGCCTCACTAGTTATAGTGTGAGGATCGGTGGTGGCTTTGTGATTCCTTCGAGAAGCTATCCCAATCCTAAGTAATATCACTACATACCTTGCCATAGGACCTTCTCTATTAGACTCTATGCATACCCTGTTGCAAATCGCATAAAACCCTAAATACTAATTTTATTCTCTCTTCCTCCAATTTTCTCTATCATTTGCTTCAATTAAGAGTTTGAATCCACACAGTCTCTACGTATTCTAAAGCGCACGCTTGTTCTTCAGCACCAATCAGTCCTTCAGTCACTCGCGTGCACCTTCTTGTTTGACGTCAAAACATGACCAGGCATATGTCTGTCCTTCCTATCAATCGTCAGTAACTAAATAGCCCTATTTAATTTCTACAGTTCCTTTTATCCTCCCTTACCTTATATAAGGTACTATTACTGCTTCCCTCAATCCCTTGAAACTATACCTCCTATAAACGCTTTATTTACACAACTTCAAGATCTCATCAAGTCACATTGCTCGTTCATGATCATTTCATGCCAGTAATTTTCATGCTATACCCAGTGCAGGAGTTGTACATTCTTTGCAAGTGTCTTTTTCTCACTCTACACATTTCCTTCCTCTTTGCTAATAACCTCATGCGCCGAAACACTTATCCCTTCTTGCATTCTCACGAAATCCAGCACCAGGTTCATGTATCACTCTGGGTCTTCTTACTGAGCAATTATTATAACAGATTTTCAAAGTGTTCTTTCCACACTCCCACTCACATCCTTTTCATCAGGAAAGTGCCATCCCTCTTCATTATTCTGAGCGGTCCCTTATTCTGAATTCTTGAACCTTCGCGCTTCTATTCCAATAGCTTCCTATTCTTGCATTGTATGTTCCGCATTAATCGTCTCTTCCAACTGTTCATTTACTCCTTCTTTTTCTTACGTATGCATCTTTTTAGCAGTCCATTTTTCCCTCCTTATAGAATTCTAGATATCTTTTTGTGAGAACTTGTCATCTTATGCTTTTTCTTACTGCTACATCCTTCTTTTTTTAAGCTTTTTTTTTTTTTTAGCCAAAAGCTGCATCACACCCTCATTCCACCATACCATGTTAGATCATGTCTTACTTTCCTCTATTTAGCACACCCACATACTTATTTTTGCATGCTAACAGATAGCGTTTCCTTTACTTGCTTCCAGATTTATTCAGTTTTCAACTGTTCATTCATTTAAATGATTGTAGCCTTGCGAGCGTTCTTAAATACTTCTCCTTATTACCTTGTTCATTAAACTTTCTCACATCTATTTTACCCACTTCTTTCTGTATCACCTTCTTCCATCCAAGTCCCACTAACTTAATTTTACATGAAAAGCATAATGATCCGCTAATCCAATTCCTAACCCCTGCACTGATTTAACATCCAACATCATACTTCAACAATTCCCTTCTTCACCAAACAAAATCAATCATAACTTTTCATTTCGATACCTGATCTCGTTACTACACACTCTAGTTCTTTTATGGACTTACTCCTTGTGTTTAAAGCAAAAGTTTATTACTTACAGCACATACCGCTCGTCTCTCACATTAAATAGAAATTCAATCACCTTTCCTACCATTCTCATTTTCTCGCGACACCAACAAACAACCTGTTATACCATCTTTTTTTTTGAATCATATATACTTATATATTTATATCTAGTATATATATATTATAGTATTATATAATTATAAGTTATATATTATATAATATATATATAATATATTATAGTGTTATATATAGTATTATATATATAATATATAATATTATATATATAGTTATATGTATATACCCTATATAATATAATATATATATTTTTTATTTATATTTATATATTATATATAGTATATATATATATAGTATTATATTATACGTATTATATATATATATGTAGTATTTATATATATATTATATATATAAGAATAGGTAAATATATATATTATAATTATTATTAATATATATATTATATATATATAATATATATATATATATATATATATGTAATTATATTATATAACACTGTATATTAAAATCGTTTAATAGTCCAATATTTAGGCTAGAAGGGGTAGTTGTATCTGTTTATTTCAAATTTTTAATATTCATAAAAGAGGTATTAATAAAAAAAAAAAAGTTTTTTTTTTTAAAAAAAAAAAAAAATTTCACAACATATATATATATAGTTATATATAACTATATATCTATATATATATATATTATATATATATATATATATTATATATATATATATATATCTATTTATATATATATATATATATAATTAATTAATTTAAATTTAATATAAATTATTTTTATTTATTTTTTTCCCTGCCCTTATTGGGGGCCAATCTGCCTCAGAAAGTGGGCCACTGCTCTTGGCAGTTTCCACAGGTCGAAAGAGAAGTTACAGCGAAAGGTGGTAGGGGGCGTCGAGGGCTGGCGGGCATCCAAGAAGGAATGCTCCAATTGTGTCAAGGGATATCGATCTAGTGGCGATGGGGGGAACATAAACGTGCAAGTTTGGAAATCTGAATTTAATTTGAAAAGATTTGGTGGTGACCTGATCTGCTCCGCGGGCGAGGTTAATTTGGTCTTTCTGGACAGTGAATTCTTCTGTAGGGGAGATGTTTTAGGGATGAGGTGTTTAGTAGATTGGTTATTGGGGCGGGTTTGTAGATATGTGCGTTAGTTAATTGTGTATGGATCTGAGAGAGCAAGACCTGTTTGGGGGTGAGGGGGGATGTTGCTGTAGATGTCATTATAAAGTTTGGCTGGTGAGGAGCGGGGGGATTTCAGCATGGGTCGTGGGGGGGGAGGAGTGTATTTGGTGGCATGGATGGGGTTGGATGAGTGTTTTTTCTGGAAAAATTGTTTTCCTACCAGCTTCAAGTGGTAGGGAATAGGAGGGAGTGTGTGTCTCATTCATGTAAATCCTGGATGGGGGTTATTTTAGTACATCCAGTGATTATATTCTAAGGGCAGTGTTTTTGTGTAACTTGTAATTTGTTTAAGTTGGATTGGTGCATAGTAGGTGAGCTAGAGACCGAACACTGGCGGGGAGCGACTCAGACTCAAGAAGTGATAGATTAATTTTGTTCTGGAGGAGTTGTTTATAGGTGGTGGTGAGTGTGTGTTTTCTGTTGCTGAAGTTGTCTTTGGGACTGTGTTAAGAGGCGTGGTTTATTACGGTGGTCGAGGTAGTATTTGGTGAATGTGGGGAATAAAGTCTATGTGTGTGTCGTAAGTGAGTTCTTAATATTTTTGGGGGTTATTAATTTTAGGGGGAGGGGGTGTGTTGTTCACAACGTGACTATTGGGTGGAAGTGGATTGGTGGCAGTCGCTGTGGTTAAGGTTTAGGATGAGATAATGGCGTGTTCAGAGATTTATAAGCGCGAGATCGCTGTCATTAATATTGTGAGTGCCAAGTTTCTAATAATTGGTAGGGTATTATTGGGTGGGTGTTGGGTGGCTGATATTTAAGTTGGATGTTTGGGAATGAGACTGATGTCATCCTGCCGTGAGTAATTAGTTTTGGTGAATTGGTTGGTAGGTGGTGGGCAACTCTGCTGTAGAAGAATTGAAAAGGAACTGGAGGAGATGTGCAGCCGCGCTGTGGTAATGAAATAAATGCCCTAGCTCCGTTTTGTAATTTTAATGGAGTGTGAGAGGAAGGGTGTTTTTATGGAAGGATGCTTTGGCGGTATCTATTGTAAGGAAATGTTGAGAGCCACTTTTTACATTGTTTCTATAGGGGGGATTGAAAGTTTTGTTTGTGTATAAGGATATATATATTATAGTTATATAATTACGGTATATATATATATATATTATAGTATTATATATTATATTTATATTATTTATTATATATTATATATTATTATATAGTATAGCTATATACTATATATATATATATATTATATGTATATAATACTATATATACTATATATACTATATAATTATATTAAGTATATATATAGATATCATTAGCAAATCAACTTTTGTACTATATATATTTTATATATATATATAATAATAATATATTTCACCGTATATATCATATAATATAGTCGTATAATTAATATTATTATATATATACTATACTTTATATATATAGTGTACTATAAAAAGCCATAAAATAGATAATATTGTAATAATATCATATTAATAAAAGATCCGGAGCTAGACGCGGTACTGTTGGTACATCAAGCCACTTGGAACATTTTGACCAATGTATACTTTTGTGTGTTGATTAATTCCAGACCTATTTGCGAGTGAAGAGGTGGTTGTAGCTTATGTGGTGTGGGTCGTGAAAGGATGCCATTTTAGACGGTAATTATATTTAAAATGCAAACTTTAAAAGCGAATTATGTTTTGCATAACAAATGTGGTATATATATATATTATCACTCTCTCTCGCTACTAATATATATAGAAAAATTGGTGTACCTATGTTGGGCTGCGTCATAAATTACTCCATGTGTTATAGAGAGAGATAAGCGCACACTCGTTCTTGACCCGCCGGTATATATTTGCCAAATTTTGCATGTATAGACTAGGGTCATTTAATAGAGGTATGTTTGTTGGACATAAAGTTATCAAAAAAGAAAATTTACCTTAGCTGTCTGATTATAAATTTTTTGTGTTTAACACTCTGGGCGCACTACTTTTGAACACACCCATGGGGCAGACTTTGGAATCAAGTACACTTTGTTTTAAAATGTATTACTAGTTAGTGGTTTTCTTTTTGACGCACTACTCTACACTTATTTATTTATACTTAATCAGTGTGTGTGTAAATGCTAAGGCATCGCATCTTCGAGATTGTTTAGAGGTAGGAGGAAGGTGAAGGGGGTCGCAATTTGTTGTCCAGAGACCGGTAGAGGTGGTGTGGACGTTAGTGTGATACATATTATGTATCATGATACGAATAATTGGTGTCCTTATATATGTTGATCGAGCCATTACCTCGAATGCGAGGATTTCATTTTTCGTAAAGGGTGTGGACCCCCCCCTGGGGGGTCTCCGAAGAAGAAATAATAGGAATGAAAATAAAGCGAGTACAGCAACTAGAAATTTTTCACATTTTTTATTTATTTACTTATCAGAACGTGTTGGATTAAAGTTCTATATAGGAGAAAAAGAAAACATGCCACATTTTGCAAAAATAAATGATATAAAAACATTCATGCATGAATTAACAAAAAGTTTCTTGGCAAAAATATTTATGGGTGTGTTAACCCTAAAAGAATAAAAAACAAAGCTGAGAAATGAATACTTGGTTGGTTGGTTTTTATTTAACTCAACATGAAAGACACTATATAAGGGAAAAAAATTAAATGACTGAACGAATTTTTTTTTTACAAATTAAATAAAATAGTAAACAATAATGAATAATAATAATAATAATATAGATTTATAATGTGGTCTATAATTATATATATATCATATAATATATATATTATAGTAATATATTATATATTATATATTCTATATATATTATAATGATATTTATATATATATATAATATATATTATATATATATATATAATATATATTATATATATAATTATAGTTACTTATAGTATATATAACGTATATAATGTATAACGGCGGTATATCCCGTCTGCCCGCGCACTGTTATATGTTTATAGTATATTATTTATAATATAATTATATATATATAATATATGTATACAATTATATATACTATATATGTATATATATTATATTTATATATATTATATAATATATATATATATGTTATATATATATTTATATATATATATATATATATATAGTATATATATATATATACGTATATTATATTATACTATATTATATATGATTATATACTATATTATATAGGTATATATATATTATTAATATATTATAATGATATTTTGCTGACCGTCGTCGGAGTTGGATGAATTAGAAACAGCTGGAGAAAGGGAAATGAGAGAAGAAGAGAAGTGTTGAAAGAAACTGAAGAGATAAAAACTCTAGGAAGAGCTGCGATTCAGAGCTATTTTTACGTTATTATTTAGAAATTTTCATTGAGCGTTAGAAACTGAAATTAACATATTTAAAATATTTTAATTAATCAAATTACTTCCATAATTTAAAATCAAATTAACATCTTTAACTGAAGAAAAGTATCTACAAAATTTGTTTCTCCAGGCCTTCTTAATTGATTTTCTTAAAGTATCTGTAAAGGTAAGAAAAATTCTGGAAATTGTTTCTATTTTAAGTTTATCAGATACTAAAATATGTGAATCTACCTCATGTGATATTCGTTGATATAGGGATGTTTTTTAGCGCAGCTTTCATGGAAGATATGATTTGGGTTTCGACGCGTCAGGACATATGAATGATCTTCTTCGCGATGTTATCGATGACAGTGCTAGCACCGCGGTCCTTTCCTTTTGCTTGAATCACTCTTGGTCCAGCGTTGGGATCTTATGCGCCTAGAAACAAGATCCTCTGGAGAGCTCTAGGAGAACCAGTTTTGAGGTCTAATGGGAGAAGATGCTAGTTCTACTGAAAGGGTGAAAACCCTACCTGAGAGTGTTTAACTTGAGGACTAGCGTCCAAACCATTGCGCCGAGAAATGGCTTTCTGGAGTGTTTCTGGGGTTTAAAAAGTTTGGGCAGAAGGAGAAGTGACGCTGGACCTACTGACAGCGAAAGCAGTTTTGAAGGTATGTGTTGGTATAGCATGGGGTATGATATGTGTAATCCATGACCTATTTGGGCAGGGGGCGGGGAATATATTGTAAGTGTGTGTAATAGAATTCGAACTGGTGAAGAAGGGGGGAGATTTTAGTCTTTGTCGAGGGGGATTGGAGAGAATTTGGTGACAAGGGTGGGTTGGATTACAGGTTTTCTGATAGAATTGAGTCCCCACCATCTCCAGGAGGAAGGAGGTTTCGTCGTGTAATTGAAGGGCCACACTGCTTCCAGGAAGTTGGCTGCTGCCACCGGGCGGTTCTACAGGTCGAGAAGAGAAGATATAGAGAAGTCAGCGCGGGGGCGTCGAGAGCAGAGCACCCCAGAAGGAGGTGCTGTATTGTATCTTGAGAATTGTGACCAATCTTGTGCAAGTTTGTGGGAGGTGACATTGTTAGTTTAAATCTACATTTATCATTGCATTGAGTTTTGGGTGGTGAACCGTGAATCATTCTGCGGCGCTAGGTCCTTTTGGCTCTTCTGGAACGCGTTTCTTTCTGCTAGGGGAAAGTTTTGGGGAGGGGGTTGTTGTAATAATTATTATTTGGTGGGGTGTTTTGAAAGGTTTTTGTGTGTTGGTTAGTTGGGTATGAATATGTGTAATGGATGACCAATTGGGAGGGGGGTGGGGGAGGGGCGGGGGAATTATATTGTAAGTGTTGTAATAGAATTGAACTGGTAAAGAGAGGGGGGGATTTTAGTCTTTGTCGGGGGATTGGAGAGAATTTGGTGACTAAGGGTGGGTCTTGGATTAAGGTTTCTTGATTAGAATGAAGTCGCGCCACCATCTCGGAGGCACGAGGTTTTTCGTCGTGTTAAATGTTGGGGTGGTTCTTAGTGGCAACCTGTGATAATTCTAAGGGCTGTATTTTGTTTAGAAGATTTGTAATTTATTTGTGTTTGAATTTGAGTTTTGAGGTGCTGGGAACCATGCTGGTGAGGCATAGTTTATATTTTTTTTCTAAGAAGTTGTTTATAGTTAGTAGTGAGTGTGTTTGCTATCGCTGAAGTTGTGTTGGGAAAGGGTTCGGAGGGTGTTTAGTTTTTGTTGAGTTGTGGTTGGGTTGAGGAAGTATTTGGTCGATGTGGGGATGAATGTCATATGAAAGTGTCGGTTAGGTAAGTCCCAATATTTTTTTGGGTTTTTGTTAAATGGAAGGAGGTTGTTGTTTCAGGGTGATTATGGATGGAGGGAGGATTGATTGGATGGTCGTCGGTTAAAGGGTGAGGAGGACTTATAGGGGCATTGCAGGTCATTCTGTGGAGGTTTAACAGCCGCACTTCTCTCAATATTTTGTAGATGTTCTTGCGGTTATGTGTGTTGGGCTGTGTCGGTGTTATATATATATAGTATATATATATATAATTAATTATATATATTTATAGTATATATATATATATTATATATAGTATATATTATATATATATATATATATTAATATATATACGTATAGTATATATATATATATATTAATATATATATATATAGTTATATATATAGTATATTTAAATATCTGATTTATATTACAATTTATAGTTTTCCTGTTTGGGCTGAATTCTACCTTGTTTTTTTTTTGTTTTTTTTTTTATTCAAATCTCCTTCAATTTTGCCTGGTTTTATCACTACAAAAGGAAAACCAGACTGGTGGGTTGGTGGGCAGCTCCTTGGGAGGTATGCCAGTGCAAGCCTGGCCAGTTTCTAGGTAACAACTACTTAACTATAGTTGGCTAACTTACCGCAACTACCCAAAGCTCAATTATGATGGCAGACAATGTTCGGTTAAATAATGATAATTTAAATATGTTACTTAATTACTTTACTTAAGATAGTCCTGTTATTTTGTTATGTTATTACTATCAATAACCTGTAACATTAGCATACCATTTACCTCTTACAGACGTTTTTAGTCACCAATTGGAAATCGACATTGATCTGTAGTGGATTGACATGTTACCAAATTGGTTGATGTGTAATTTTAACTCTTTAATTTATTTTTTCAATAATATGAATGACATAATTCAATTATAAAATAAAAAAAAAAAACACTGGGCTGGGGTTTTTTTTTCCAACCCTTATCAAAACCCAGTGTTTGTTCTTCTGACTCCATCAAGACCCGAGCAAACAATGATCATGCACCAGTTCAAACACTGTTGATGCATGCAACAAAGGATATTTGATGCTGGGGGTTGCCAAAATTGGTCACTCATGTGTGAGTCGATCAGACAACTCTCGCAATCTGCATCGAGTGATGGGGCGGAGGGTTTCGGGTAGGGCCTTCCGTTAAGTTCGCTAGCTGGACGCTTAAGCGTCAATACACTACGCTACAGGTAAACTATCAATGCGTTTCTATGATGATAATTATAGATTTTTGCTGCTGCACGCAGTGGATCATGTCCTTTATTCAAAACACACTGCAAAGGTTTGTTCCACCCTCTCTCACTTCTCCTGACTATGTCCCTTGGGACGAATGAAATTGTAGATTATCTTACTCGACTCCACAACTGTGCTGCTTTCCCCTAGGCAAGGGCAACTACTTCCAACAATAATTCACGCTGTAACGGAAGGGAGTCTCTATTCAACTCATCTTATTATTTAATTTAATGCTTCCAATAGCAAAAAAAAAAAAAAAAAAGGGGGACTATTTTACTTAGTGAACGCTTGTCTGGTTGATATCTACTCCTGGTATTTAAAATAAGAGCAACTAGTGTTAGCTAAGATAGCTTAAAGCTAATAGGCCTTAGGCTAATGGGGTGTAATTACACTGGACCCAGCTAATTACCTCTAACCAATTTCCAAATCTTAATGAAGCTAAATTTATTACCCATTAATATGGATCAGTATTACATACAAATAAACACAATGATTATTATAAACAAAAATAAGTTATACAAAGGGAACTCAAAAGCTAATGAACTTTTACTATTTAATTTGATGCTATTTTATACAAAATTACAAAAGTACAAAAATAACTTTAAATAGGAAAACTGTTAACGATTCTTGATTACATTTCAGGTAGTAATTTTTCAGAGCTGCTTCCAATAAATATAAAAATGGTGAACAGTGATTAATACTAAAATGAGCAGGTGTGTAAGAAAGTTGTGTGTGATTAAGGATGACATGCACAACGGATTCTATACTTATAGTATTGGTTAAATCCTTCTTGAAAAAGATCAAACTGAGATATTATGCTCTGGTACTGAAATTGGAATATTTAAAGCCCCAACAATAAAAATGAAGATTCAGTATTGATTTTTTTTTTTTTCTTTTTAAGGCCCAATATTGAAACCTAGGATGTAAATATGATGAATCGATTAGTTAAGTATATATATATATATATATATATAGATATATATAGTATATATATTCGATCTAAAAAATAGAAAATGAGCTAGTCTTCATCTATATTATTTATATATATGAATATATATATATATCATATATATATATATATATATATATATATATATATATATATATATATATATATATATATATATATATATATATATATATATATGATATATATATATATATATATCATATATATATATATATACACGTTTATGAGGTGAAGCTTCATTTACCAGAATACCTCAGGCAATAAATTGAAAGGAAGATTAGTACATATTTAAATACTTATTGTGACGATGTTTCGACACTATCATGTGTCATCTTCAGGTCTAAAAATCAAAATAGTAAGAGTAACATGGGGACGCTAGGGAAACGAGTTATTTAATAAACAAAAAACAAACATTTTTCAAATATTTATTGAATGACGTGTTACAAAAATTACTAATCTTTGATTTAACAAAAAAAAGTCAAGATGAAAATAAACAAAGTAACAATCTCTTGTTCTTTTTTGGGTACACCATTGGGGGAAAGGCGAGTTAAAATGATTTCTCATGTTATTTGCAATAATCGCAATAATCACATATAAATGTAACCATCTCTATTTCAATTTTGTCAAATCCTTTACAAGGAACACAACATCGATAAATTTAGCAAGCGACCCAGTCTTCGACAGATTCAGCATGCAAACCTTTGTAGAACATGCGCTAAAAATATTTCTCATCTTTTCCATTACCTTGTGTTTCTTTTGCTGTATTATCTTTAGTTTTACTCTTTCTAGGCTTTGTATTTGTTTCCCGTAGTTGCAATTCGGTATGGGGAAAAATTTCCCTAGGTGATATATTAAAAGGGGAAGTTAAGTTGCGGCAAACTCCTTTAAGTATCCCTTGATATGATTTTTCAACCGGAGTTACCAATCCTGTTACGAAATCCTAATGATAAGAACATCCATGCATTGGATGATTTTCATTTGAAAATTGGGATCTCTTTAATCATCCTTATCTTCCCCTTAACCCTTTCTTGACGGGAGTAGGTTTTTCATTTATTTTATAGTTTTTTCTATTGTATTATATTTATTTTGAGTGTAGAAGATGGTTTATTGTCTTTTTTCTCCGAAATTTTTTTTTATTATGTTAATTTAGAAGACGGCACATGAGAGTACCGACAGACTTTCAAGGTTAAATTTAAAACTAATTTCTTTGATAATTTACTTGTGAAATAAGTTAAAAAAAATCATTTTCACATCAATTTAATAAAGAAAAATATAATTAACTTGTATAAGCAGTGGTTACTTATATATATATATTATATATAATATATATATATATATATAATCATTATAATATATTATATATATAAAAAATTTATATATATATTTTTAAAATATATATATATTATAAAAAAAAAATTATATATATATATATATATATATATATATATATATATATTATATATATAATATATATATATACTATCATATATAATATATATATAGTATATAGATATATAATATATATATTATATATATATATATATATAAAATATAATAATATATATATATATATAGTATATAGATATATTATATCATTATATTATTATATAATATATATAGTATATATTATATATGAGTATATATATATATATAATATATATATATTTTCTCATCTTTGCTCATCAGCGGCGTAGGAAATAGGGCTTGCCCAGAAGCACTTACGAAAGCCCCGTCCATGCACGTCCTGTCTCGTTACAGCTCCTCTTCCGTCCACCTGTTCGAAGGTTTCGTCCTCTCTTGCATTGCAGCTGCCACAACCCATCTACCATCTCTTCCTTGTCTTTTTCCCGCCGGATGTATAGCGTAACATTTTGCGGGTATCTTTCATCTTCCATTCTTCTAACATGTTCGTACATCTCAACTGTTGTTTTCACACCAGATCCAGAACAGGCTCCACCTCTAGCTCGCGCATAATCTCCACATTTCTCCTCTTCTCCCATCTACTTGCTCCGACTATCAGTCTTAACACCTTCATCTCCGCCGCCTCCACCCTACTTCTGGTTTTGGTGTTCAGAGTCCACTCCTTCGCTCCGTACATCAGCGTCGCTCTCAGCATCGTGGTGTAAATTAGCACCTTCACCTTTCTTGGCACATGCCTTTTCTTCAATATCGGGTACAGTTCCCTCAGTATTCTTGAAAATTTCTCGATCTTTCCTCGATCTCCTTGTAATCTCCCCTCCAAATTCACCTTACTTCCAGGTAACTGAAAACTTTCTGTGTCTCGAAAACACATCCCGTCCCACCTGGATCTCGACTCTATCCCGCTCCTCGAAATCTCATCACCTCTGTCTTCTCTTTGTTCATCCTCATCCACTCATCCCGTAACACTTCCGACCATATTGTCATCACCCTTTGTAATGTCTCCTTATCTCTCGTCACCATCGCTATATCATCAGCATATGCCATAGCCATCTCCTCTTTCTCCTCCAGCGCCATTCTTATACATTTATCCATATACATGACAAAAAGTAACGGTGAGATCATACCGCCTTGTCTAACTCCCTTCTCCACCTCAAACCATTCACCAACCCCATTTGACGTTCTAACAGCACTTTCATTCCCAATGTGCATTCCTTCTATTACTCTAATTAACATTCGGTCTATTCCGTAGTATGGGTCACATATCATTTTCCATAGGTTTTCCCTAGGCATCGTGTCAAAAGCTTTCTCTAAATCGATAAAAGATACATAAATGTCTCTTCCCCTTTCCCAGTTTTCTCAACTATCATCTTCAAGCAGAAAATCAGATCAGTTGTTCTTCTTCCTGGTCTAAATTCATGTTGTGCTTCATTTAGTTTATTCTCCCCTATCTCTCTCAGTCCTTTTTCCAATATCTTCTCATATACCTTACTTGCATGCGTAAGCAAGGATATTCCTCTATAGTTGTTGCAATCACTTCTATCCTCCTTCGTTATAAAGGTGTGTAGCGTACATAGAGGTTTATTTGATAGATTTAGTAAATTAACTATACTAGAACTTATATATATATAAAAATATATATAATATATATATATATATATATATATATATATATTATATATATATATATTTATATATATATATATATATATATATATATATATTGTATTTTACATTGACAATTCATGGAAATTCATCAAAGCAGAGAGACGAGAGAGAGAGAGAGACGAGAAGAGAGAAGAGAGAGAGAAGAGAAGAGAGAGAGAAGAGAGAAGACAGAGAGAGAGAGAGAGAGAGAGAGAGAGAGAGAGAAAAGAAAGAGAAAGAACGCGAAAAGGAAGAGTGAGGAGAGAGAAGACGAGAGAGAGAGAGAGAGAATCTTTTTGCTATTTTTTTCTATACTCTCGGATATATATATATATATAATATATATTAATAATATATATATATATATCATATATACTATATATATATAAATATAATATATATAATATATATATATATTTATATATACTACTTATTATGTATTAAATATATTGTTACATTAATTTTACTTTTATATATATATATCTTACTCTAATATATATGTAGTCAACTATACTTGCAGTATCTCCTAATTTACTATTTCTTATTTAATAGCTGCAGTACAATTAATAGGCACACTATGATAAATGTAGATTACATATATATAAAAACCTCTTTATACTTGCAACTATAATAATTATAATATTTTTTTTAATAATAATAAATCACTTTATTTATTATATAAATCACAGAAAATAAAATTAACATTAAAAAATGATAATATCTAGTGGTTTACATTAGGTAAAACATTTTATTTTATCACAAACAGTGTAGAAAGATAATAATAATAAAAAATATAATAGTAATATATCAAAAATTATGAATTGGCAACTCGTTTACTGACGGCACCTATTCATGCCACTTGGAAAAATATGTGTGCGGATTTGTAAAAGAAGATACTAGATAGAGAGAGTAATTAAATAGCCTAATTATGTATAAATAAGTTCTGCGGATAGGTTAATGTTAACTAAGTGACAATCAAATCTAAATTTCTATCCGGGTACATCACCTTTATATCAAATAATTCTAAAACTCGTACAGCCAATTTTCATAATCCTTAATGATCGATATGTCTAATCACAATAATGTAAATTTTATTAAAACTATCACATGTAAGTTAGATGCCACAAACCTCCACAAAATAAATCTTGATGCGTAACATGAGTGTACCGTAGGCTATAATCTCTCTGAGAAATTTTTTACTCAAATGATTATAATTTTTAATAGCAAATTCTTAAGTTGCGTACATGAGAGTGACATGCAGTCAAAATAAACTGTTAATATTAGTTCGAAGGAACCCAGAACCAAATCTTTTTAAAACCTATATACAAAAAGATTCAAAAATTAAGAGAATATAGACAAATAAGCAGGCAAATGAAATTAATTATCCTAAATTCATTTAGCTCTACACCTCAAAATACGTACACAGAGACTCAAAAATAATTCATTTGGATAGCAAGTATATGCGACATATATATCACATGAGAGACTTCCGAATGCATTTGTTAAAAAAGAGTCTATAAGCACAAATATCATAACAAAAACGAGATTATATAATAAATAAATCGTATAAATAAAGAATCAGATTATCGTATAACACAATTCCAAGAGCTTATCTAAATACGAATGTATTCATCGCTTATGAACAATCTGACTGTAACCGAACTTTAAATACAAATTATAGTGAATTGATCTAGAAGTTTATAATAAGTGAAACAGCCAGCTAACTACTCAGAGCAACTTTTATTAATTTATATATGATATATACTATCTAAATAATAAATTATTTTATAGATATAAAACGTAAGTAAATAAATTTATATATATACTCACTATATATATATAATACTATACTATATATAATATATATATGATATTTGTGATTTATATTTATATAATAATTATAGTAATAATATTTTGAGTACATATGAAGATATTATAATATAAAGAATATATACTATATATATAGGTGATTGGATAGCTATCAGCCATTTATACGTGCGGTCTTCATGGCACACACACCACGATATTCTCACTTATATTGATTAACCCTAATAGCCGGCCACATCACCCCTGGAGCCACACCACCCTCTATTATATAAAACTATGACCTACTGTATAAGATTATATATATAATATATATTTTATAGTATGTACATAGAGTTTGCTGGAGCATATTCAAGTAAATTCAGGGGTGTGGGGTATGGTCTTCTTCTCCAACATTTCTCACTATCATGTCCTTGACATGTTCTATGGAGTTGAGATATAGACTGTATGCTGACAATTCTAAAGACCTATAATGTGAATATCACTAAAATATTCAATAACTATTGGTATTATATTATTCTTATTCTTCCTTCATCACTCATTACGCATACGTCACTGTAGACAGCGAGTTAATAAATCACATATAGAGGCTGCTACACATTAGACAACTATTATCGAGCCACAAGACCTTTCGGCTCTGAGCCTGCCTAACGTCAGACCCAATATAAGAGTACGTTGTAGCTACTATATAGTTATACTCTGCAATCGACGGCTAGTATCGACCTACTCAATCCACTCTTGTCACTGAGACCGGCCTGACTAATTAAGATCACTCTGATAGCTCATAGATTATGTGCAGTAATAATAACCTAGCGGAGCGAAGAGGACTTAATGGAGCAGTAATCGAAGCATCATAATCACGAAGAAGTATTATCTGATTTAATATACGATTCAAACTCCGATAGATAAATGTCATTCCACACCATTACTGATTTCTAGTCACATAATTTACAAAACATACTACATCATCCATATTACTGATCTCTTGAAAGTAGTAGATTCCATTATACATAGTTAATTAATATAACTATATCACTCACAATACTATATTATTAACACTTTCGGTCTCTCTAAGCTATCGAATTACTACTCAGTATACGCCTGAGTCTAATATAGTCTATTCTACTGCTAACTTACTACTATTCAAACTAACTCTATAATTGGGAGGTATCAACAAATTAAATACATATATATTCTCATGAATCGATAATATAAAAATTACTAAAAAACTTTAATAGCAAGTAATAAGCATCATGCAATATGAAGAAATTATCAGTCCATCATATCAAAATTGACAGCACCCAGTATTATAAACAGAAATATCGCGAGAGATCTAGCTAATAGAATCTGCTATTCATTTCTCTATGAAGTTAATCGACAGCTGAGTAATTCGAGTATTTATGGGACACTAAAAATGTACGTTTTGCTGTACAACCGTTTGGATTTTAACTGTCACAACCGGCGTATATCTTCCTCGATCTAACTCTGTTTTGTTGGGCGCATGTTAACTGTACTCAATTAACAGTACTAATCATCTCACAACCTTACGTAAATATATATAGATATATCGTAATCTAATGTAATAGGATATACATATACTAATACTAGCGCCATACGTTACTAAGGCTAAACTCGATCAACACCAGTGCTCAAACTATAAAACATTACGATCACCCACTACGCTTCAGAAGCTGCGCGAAAGACATCTCACGACACAGTACATATCATTCATACATCACCTAAGTCATCTCGACAAATAATTTATTGCGTCTACAGGATGCGACTCGCATCAGACGAACGACTCCACTGATATTGGAGAGACTACAATCAGAATTATTAATGCGTATTAGTACCGCTTTAAATATAAATTCCAATATGCAAAAAGCTTCTTTATAAAGTGTGTATAAATTAATAAGCGAATAGAATAATAAGTAATACTCAGGGTTACAGGGAGAGAAAATTGATATAATGCCATAAAACATATGCGAATACTTACCTATTACTCACTACATAATATCTATGCTAACTTAAGATCTTAATGAATGTATAGAATCACATTAATATATAATACACTATATAGATGACCCGCCTACATATTAATATATATATATACTCACTTATATAGGTATTAGCTCATGACTATACCGAGCTCCTCAGTACTCGTTCAGAGTCAGGATGTCGAACTATAACCATATTATACAGTATCAATATTAAATACTTAATCTAGTAACTTAATAGCCTTACTATTAGTAAAACAATAGGAAAAAGCACCGGAGGTAGAGGCAATAAACGATAAGTTAGCAGCTAATCATATTTATGATAAATATATCAGAGAGCAAGTTGAGTAAAGAATTAACTTACTCATTCTTCTAGTGAGGAGTACTAGAAACTATCTACCGCCTAATGTTCGTACAGCGTGCACTGCGTAACCAATAGCGCGAGACTCGCTACAATACTATCGAGCATCTATGATCTTCACACACTCTATAACGCTATAACATAATAATAGAGCAGCTGGTCGTATATTCTCAATCGTCTCCTTATAGCTAGTGCGAAGTCATGTTAAATAACGCCACAAGCAACAGCTATCGATGCGCGTACTACTCCGCTCTCTAACTTCTAATATAACACGTATATGTGCTGGACTACTACTCTGTAGCTGCAATAATCGCTCGAATATCGTCGCACTACGGAGATTCTCTCTCTGTCTCCTAATCGCGTCATATACTATATCTATCGTGTTGATTCTGATCGTTCTGAGCTATATACTTATTCTCTATTATAATAATCATTTACTCTATATAATATTTACTATCATCTCATAACGTACTTGCACATTGATATCCGTGTTAAACCATTAATTGACGTTAGATATCTCACTAAACTGAAACGAGAGAGATTATGAGCACACGGTGCACGCTGTATTAAGACCCACTGCTGCTTTATTAGTCACCAGTCCGACACATATCCATTGCAATCCAGTAGCAGAAGACTATTCTACATGATTTTACTCCCCCTGACGACATGGAGTATGGAGTTTATACCCACATATTGGAATCGGGAAACAAGTCGTACTCTTACTCAACAATAATGTCCATAAGATCTCTGCGTATCGTCATTTAACTATCCAAATCATCTTTTTGCTAGGCGTGCTTCTGTGATATAACGAGAAGAATAAAGATGTACACTCGATGCTTGCATCATGCAGTCGGGCCATAATTCTCACCACGGTCTGCCCATTAACAGATGACAGGTAGCTATCTTCACAAATACCCATGACGAATGCGAAAAGAACGAGACTAATTCTTTACCTTCGACTCAAATTTTATACTGTAATTACACACTGTAAAAACACTCCTATAGTGAGTAGATTGCTTAAATGTATTATGCGCGAGAATCCGAGTATCTATTGAAAAATATTCGAATTTACACGCACAGTCTGTAATTCTAATAAAACCATCCTAGACTTTAGTTAATATATATAAGATTTAATAACAACATATTAATAAATATACATAGTTAAAAGTGAGCGCGAGAATATATATATTAAATGAAATAAATATAATTTATTCTATTTTTATTATTTAACTATACAAATTGATAAAAACTAATGCTATATATGTAAAAGAACGAATCTAATAGTCAATACTATTGATTATATTCATTCTCAACTGATGATTATAGACTATTAGCCACTCACATCTCTATATCATAGATTCGTCGTAATATAAATATAATTCACAATTTAACGACACTCTCTCAGTCATGGGAATAATAGTCTGGCACTTATCATCTGAGAACGAATTTAGCCGCATAAAATAATCAGATATATTAGTACTTCAGGGTGCCGTTTTAAAGAGATAATTGATAAATCACTTAAAAATAAAGCTTTCCGCGTGCATAGGTCTACTATACTTAGCCTTACAGTATATATATATATAATATAAATAGTAGGCACGATCACTATAGGTAGGGGTGATAACATATAAGTCGATATTATATCATATACTATACCACTATTTACGATTGCCCACGTTATTACGTATCAGTACTATATATATACGGCGGTTCTGAGCCCCCTTAAATAATATTGAGGTGAAGATATAATAAAATATTTATAAATTATAAAATATTTACAAGTACTTTCGACAAAAAATCTAAAATTATATAATTATTCTGCATAAATAATATATTGATGAAAGAAATCTTTCTGTTCCTTAGTCAAATCATCTAAAAAAATAAATAAACATTCTTTATATAACTAATAACAATCACAAAATATAAATATGACAATATTAAATATATATATTTGATACATTTTTAATGAGTTCAACATATATAATTTGATTAATAGATTTAAATTTATAATAAAGAAATAATTATTTCCTATATTATTATATTTGGAAAATAATTTATTTATTTTAATAGATTTATTATTTATTGATAAATTTATATAATATGCATATAATACTTTTACAAAAACTATCCCTTGCTCCATCGTTATCATATATATTATTATACAATATCAAAGTCGTATATTATTAGTAATAATATATACTATATATATAGTATAATATTATATATATAATTAATTAATATATATAATATTAATATATATATTATATAAATATATATATATTATATATATATATAGATACTAGTCTACTTTTCAATTTGGAAAAGTCATTATATAATTGTAAAGGCTAAATAGGGTAGAGCTAATATATGACAAATAATATTAATTAAATCTTTAATGAATATATATATATATATATTAATATACATATTTATATTTAATATTAATATTAATATTTTAACTATATTTACTTTACTTCATATTCACTATATATATCAGTATCCATATTGTACTCACCAGACCTTTATAGTATATAAATGGTTATGATAGGTAAAAAAAAGTTAGTACGGTAGTATACAAGCTACTATATAAATAGCGCTATACACTCAACTGAGTGAAAAAGAGTATATACTATTATCAAATATAATATAATAGACATGCACTCACGAGATAGCTTCTATGCTAGCTATCTCATGCACTATCGCGCGATCGCATATTGTGATATCGTGAGGAACTCACATACTAATCAACACCGCCTCCAGAGCAGCCTAGCACATGACGACGCTGCATCACGCACGCTAGCCCATCTCTCTACGCCGCGAGATCCACAGCAAACTCACTAATAGGTCGAATAATAGTCAATACGTATAAAATGTACTCATACACGCTGCACTGTCACTCTGCAGCCTTTAGCCGCTATACTACTGATAAATATTAGATAGAAAAAATCCACCAATAACCTGCAATCACAATTTGTAGTAGCAATATATAAATATATTATATATATATATATAAGTATCACCTCATATTATAAATATATATTATTATAGTATTAGCATATGCTACTAATGTGATTACACGACGTGCTTATGAATGTTCTATATATAGCACACGCATATACATGAATACGACCACAGGCTATTGTCATTCTACTAAAAATAGTCATAACATACAGTACTGCGCTTAGTATATAATAAGCATCTATATAGGGACTTATACGTGAATACGGAACTACCATCACTATGGATTAACTAATATATAATCATTACTAAATTACTGATAAGTAGTATTATTCATATCCCCTGGTCACTAATATGAGTGATATATATACCTAAACTACAACCATGTAATCCCACCATTAACATAAAACCCACCGCCAATTTACTTCATTACCCTATATCTAATAGCACCTTTTATTCTCCGTCAATTACTGCCTAAAACTCCTAATACTATTTACTATCTCCTTATCTAAGAGACATAATTAATTCAGTTTCACCGACTGCACTAAATCCCAATACATTTCTCTACTTCACTCGAGTATCTATCACAGTATATATATGATACGGTCGATAGTATTATCTACAACAACATACACTATCTATATTACCAAACTAATATATACACATAATCCCTAGCCTTATAATCAACCGTGATCTTATTATCATATTTAATTACCATGTTTACAATGACCAAACTACATTATACTTATACAACATACTTTCATATTATTATTACTCTCATAGTATTTAACCCACTTTCTTCACATCACTACTAACATAACTATCACTCTATAATATAACAGTTCATATTATCCTCATAATTATCAATTTAAATATTGATCTTTTTTATATACAGTAGTAGAACATCCTAACGATGCTATCACTTGACCTCTTAATATCCACTACATTATGATCTAGAGTTTGAAAACAAACCAATCATATTAAAATTATCTATGGGTAATAAAAATGTCAATAATATTAAATAAATATCATGTTATTTTTGTATATTTACATACATATTTATACAGTATAATATAATTATATCATCTTGCTTTAATATTATTTGCTGCTGCTATTTCTAAGCTAGCAGGTATGCTATAGTAAATATATATTATAATTTTAATATACATATATATATTAACTGCTTACTATTAATTTCCATTACATTTCTACTTTTAATATCAAACTCTTAATATCAACCATATATATATATATTAATATATATACAAACTTAATATATATATATTATTAATATATATATATATATAATAATATATATATATATATTATTAATATATATATAATATATATTATATATATATTAATATATTAATATATATTAATATTATATTAATATTATATATAATATATATATAATTAATAATATATAATATATATATTAATATATATATTAAATAATATAATATTAATATATATTATATATTAATAATATAGATATTATTATATTATATATATTATATACTATTATATAATATATTAATATTATATATATATATATATATATATAAATATATATAATATATATAATATATATTAAATTATATATATATATATAATATATATATTAATATATATATTCAATATAATAATAATAATATATATATATAATAATATATATATATATAATATATTATAATAATATATAATAATTATATAATAATATATATATATATACTATATATTATATTATATAAATATATTATATTAATATATTATATATATATAATATAATATATATATAATATATATATATATATATAGTATATAATTAATAATTATAAATATATAATATATAGTAATATATATATAATATATAAGATATATATATATATTAATTAATATATATATTATATTAAGTATTATAATACTACTTATGAATACTTAAAATACTCATTATAAAGATCTATATATATTTATATATAACATAGTCTTTAGTTAAATTTATAATATTTTAATATATAATATAATATTAATTATAATATATATATATGATTAATATATATATATATAATAATTAATTTATATAGATATATATATTATATTATATTAATATATTTATAATAATTAATTATTTTAATATATATATATATATTAATATATTAATATTTATATATTATATATATTATAATTAATAAGATATAAATTAATATATAATATAATATTAATATATATATATATATATTAATATAATATATATATATATATAATATAATATTAATATATATTATTAGTATATATTATATATATATATATATTAATATATATAATATATATATATATATATAATATATTATATTATAATATATTTAATAATATTAATATAATAAATATATATTATATATATATATATATATATTATTAATATATTATATACTATAACAGTACATAATTATTACGTTCCTATTTATTATAGAATCAATAAATGTACACATCACCCATATTTGTATATATGCATGCATATATACAGATACTTGTAACATGCAAGATAATAATATCATGATTAAGTGAAATAAATATTATGATAAATCATAATTCATGTTTCAACATTTATTATACGATACCATTTCTGAAGTTATTGAGATTAGCTTTTCCAGTTATAGAAGCTTCCAGCCTAGGCCTCGTTGAATTGATATGGTAGATCTTCCATTTATCAGCAGCAATTAAACAAATTGGAATATAGCTTTACAAAGGTTCTCCAACCCTTGATAACTCTTTCATAATGTGCAAGATAAGATTATCTAGGCAGAAAACAGAAATAGTATATAATAATATAATAAAATAAATATTTGGCTGGGACAACTCTAGATCCATAATATAATACAACTTTGATCAGTCTGATAGACCATAAGTAGTATTAATTTTGACTAGTACAACTCTTGGTCCATAATACACTATAATTTTTAACAGTTTGATAGACCCTAAATGGTATTACACCGTTTATTCTAAATTTCTAAAATTAGAACAAGTTATATTTATTTTAAGCTATATCCATCAAGATAACATTCAAATTTCAAAATCTTTTCTTAAAGTAGAGATGATTATTCTATATCAACAGAAATAGCCAGGAGATAATTGTAGTGAACAACCGCCAAGATATTTTATATAACAGCCCTCACTGGGAAATTATTTCCCATGTATAATTTTCTGATTACTATTTTAGTAGATATAAACCGGAACTTTGAGGTGTTCCGTGAAGGCAGTGATAACTTCTGGAATCGGTGTTGCAGTAACCTTAGTTTCTTCTGTATCTAGTTTCCTTGCAGTTTATATTTGTGTGGGTGTTTTCGCAACTCCTCTACAACAGCAGTACGTAATTCTAAATGATGATCTGCTATACCATATAGAAAGATGGAAATACATTTATATAAGGAATCACCTCCACCTGATACTTCTATGGGGAAATAACCGTCAGGGATAAATTCGATAGATGAATTATCTGGTACGGGATCTCCATTTTCATTTGCAGGGGAACGAGAAAGGGCGTCTGCAACGACATTCTTTGTACCGGATATGTGTCAAATCTCAAAATCATATTCATTTATTTCTTCCATTGTCCGAGCCAACCTACCATCAATAAAGCTCACATTCTGTAGATATATAAGGGGCATATGGTCAGTAAAAACAATAAATTTTACACCTAAAGAAACGGTCTTAATGATTTTACAGCCCAACGTAACGCAGTCAGTTCTTTATCAATTGCCCCATAATTTCTTTTAGCACCATTAAACGTCACTGATATAAAAGCAATGGGTTTACGTTCATTATTTTGGACTTGTGACAGGCAGGCACTAGCACCAAGATCAGAGGCATCTACATGTAATTCCATGGGGGATACATTAGAGCTATAATCAGGAAATCCTAGCAAACGGGGATTAACTAAAGTCTTTTTTAATTTATCAAAAGCCTGTTGACATTCAGGGGTCCACTGAACTGTTTTACTACCTGTTTGACAGGATAAAGGCTTACTAATTTGGGAACAATCAGGTATATGTCTTCTATAAAAATTAATCATACCTAGGAATTGACGAAGATGTTTTACTTTGGTAGGGACAGGAAACTCTAAAGCTCCTTTTACATTTTTCGGAAGGGGAAGTATTCCTTTATTGGAAATATGGTGACCCAGAAATCCCACCTCAGTAAGACAAACACGAGTTTTGCTCGGTTTTAATTTGTACCCATTTTTATCCAAAGCTGCAAGTACCTGATCCAATGTGATTAGATGACCTTCTACAGTTTTTTTACTCAGGACATTAACATCATCTAAATGCACCATCACCTTGGACCATGATAATCCAATCAACGCAAGCATCATACCACGCTGAAAAGTAGCTGGACCGTTCTTTACTCCAAAGGGTATTTTGAAGTATTCATATTGGGCAAATGGGGTAAAGAAAGCTGTTTTTTTAACGCTATCAAGTTACATTGAAACTTGGTAGTAGCGACGAACAAGATCTATAGTTGAAAAATAGGTATTTCCATTCATGTTATAGATCATATCTATTACGCTTGGCAAAGGAAAAGAGTCCGTTTTAGTGACATTATTAAGTTTACGATAATCTATACATATACGTAACTTACCATCTGGCTTTCTAACTGGTACTACTGGGGCTGAGTAAGGGGATTTGCTGGGTTGAATTATATCCTGCTCAAATAGTTCTTTACACTGTTGCTCAATTACTTGAACCAATGGTCCTTGGAACATGCGAACAGGTAGTCTGAGTTGACGTACACTTTCTACCTCGATGGCGTGGGTTATGTTGGTAGCCACACCCACACCATGGTCGCCAAAGCTGAGAGCTGCCTGATGTTTCAGCAATACATCAATAAGACTTTATTGTTGTTGTTAGCGATGGGTATGTCGGAGAACCAGAAATCCCCCATTAACTTATCAGATGTTCAAACATCTTTATTTTGTATAGGGTCATGGGAAAAGGTATTTACCTCGCAATTCATTACTTGAATACTATTTTCTTCCGTAATGGACATGAGTTGACCCAAGACAGTGATTTTCCTTTAATATTGACTTCTTTCGGAAGTGTTTATGAAAGCAACTTTACCCGCAGAAAGCAAATCTAAATCTCTGGATACTGGGGTGATTGTCCTTCTGGCTCCCTTGAAATCCTTCTACCGCAAATGGAACATCCGAAAGACCCTTCACATCCACCATTTTACAAGAATAAGGGGGAATACTAATGGTATAGATATTGACACAATTGAAAAAAGGAATGGAAAGACTATGGTCTTTCGCTATGACTTCTATCTCATCATCTACACGATGTATCAATTCTCTTGTGGTTAAGTCAGGGAGTAAATTATTGTCTTTCAACACCACAGCTCCCAACATCATCAATTCAGGCATTAATTCGTTGGGAATTATTAAGAAGATAATGGGTTTAGTAACAAAATTGTTGCTCTTGGGGAAGAATAAGGCCGTTTCCAAATAAGAATCAATGTGAACTGTGTGGTCACGTACTAAACCACTAATGGCCCTTATCCCAATTTCAGCAGATGGCCGCAATTTTACACCTTTAAGTTATCTGAGACTAAATCAGTACTAATTAAACTGACTCCGGCTCCGCTGTCTATCATGCAGCCACAAGAACCGGAACTGTGGGAATGAAAAGCAACGGAGATTATCAAAGGGTCGGTTGTAGAGTACGTGAAATTTACTTGTACCGTGCGTAATCTACTTTTTAATATTGTCCGAGGATATTTTGTGTGCAACGGGGAATTAATTAAACTAGATTCTTCACACTTAGCACTGACAACGGTTTTATTCGCACTTGTGGCGTCTGTAACTGAGTCTGATACATGAATTTTCTTCACCAGGTGACTCAGTTCCGTGGAGACTGGTAGTTTAAAGACTTAGTTTATTGTCTATCAGTTATTCATCTCTAAACGACGTCCCTACAACTGACTTCGTGATGGGACAAGTGGCAACAATCACAAGGATCTAAATACCGTCTAGGGCAGAGGTCCCCAAACTTTTTTGTCTCGTAGACCACTTGACATGTTTTTCGGTTTTGGGTAGAGCCCCTGCTTACCTGATATTGATTTTTTTTTGCAAAAACTTATAATATATATATATATATATATATATATATATATATATATATATATATATATATATATATATATATATATATATATATATAATATATATATATATATATATATATATATATATATATATATATATATATCAACTGATATTGATTCAGTCCAATTTAAAAGTAATTAATACTGTGGAGGTGTAATTAGTGAAAGTGAGATTTCGGCAATAGTTTATTAAAACACAAGTGAAATATTAAATTCACGTCAATAATAATTGGTTAGAATGCAATGATGTCAGTAATATGCTTAAATTTGATAAACAAAGTTAATTGACATAATTAGATAACGGCTGAAATAACCGGTTTTCTGGCCCTAAGAAGTGACCCTAAAGCGACCTGCTTGTGCGGGTGCTAATCTTACAATCCTTTTTCTTGGTTGATGCCTGATGGGTGACTCCCACAAGCTCTCATCAGCCGTTACAGAATTCAAATCATCTCAGCTCTCATTGGCTGGGTTCAAATCTTTTATAGTATTTAAGTTTAATAAGGTGGGCATTACGTGGCATATAATTTTCCAATCAATCCTCTCATCTCTTTGATAGTTTTAGGACTTTTTTAAGCTAAGATTTCTCCAACCTTCTCTGGAGTAGCCCTGACACCTTCTTCATTTCCATGTATACTTTAGAGATATGAAAGCTTCTATCCCGTACACATATGACTGGGAAGTATCTGCTCATACGTGCCCCGCTTTCCCCCTCTTTATATATACATAGAATAATAGAAATTATCATATCAAAGTGGTGATTCCCGGCTGTGCTCTATAGAAGAGATTTCAAAATCAGGCAGAAAGTTTCAACCGGAGTTAATTGAAATATCTTCTTGTTAGGCAACTATCAACCCTTTTTTAAATCTATTACAATCAAACAAAGGATAGAGGAAGGTTAGACAGATAGGAAACTACTTGAGGAGGATAAATTACATCTACAAAATAATATTATTCAATTTGTACTCAATCTTTACACTTGTTAATTTTAATTTTTAATAACCTTTGACCTTATTATCCGCAAAAGAAAGATTAGTAAGATGGTATTTGCATACGTTCTTTCTCTTTCTCTCACATTTTTATTATATATTTTTTTCTTATTCTCTATTTTTGATCTGACTTCACCAAATGTTAATATATTTTGATGTTTCTTATATTCTCAGTTACTGGTTGACCGTTCTTCAAAATATAAACGGTGTTATTTGTGAATCGAAGCACTTTATAAGGCCCCTTGTATTTAGGTTCCCGCTTTCACAAAATATACTGTTTATTTCTTACTAAAATAAACTTTGCCTCCTTGAGATTTTTGGGTACAAACACCGCTCTATTCCTTAATGTGGTTTTAGGAGCCAAAGGCTTGGCCAACAGTGCCGGTAATTTATTCAAATATGTATCATACTTGGTAGGCTCTTTTGGCCTCTCTGCGTCTATCAATCTCCCTGGTATATTAACATTTTGCCCGAAGAGCACCTGTGAAGATGTAATACCATTTTCCGTTAAAGGCGCCTGTCTCATAGCAAATAACACGAACGGCAGGACGGATACCCAGTCATGATGCCGGAACTTATCCTCAGCTAGCATGCAACGCAAGATAGCAAGGAGAGTCCTAAGCTGAATTTCGAGCTTTCCGTTCGACTGCGCGCTTCCGCTCATGGTACTGATGTGCCTGGCATCTATCATTTTACATACCTCTTCGAACAGGTGTTCTTTGAAATAGCCCCCATTATCTGAGACAATGGTATCAGGTACCCCCGTACAAGTCAGTATCTAATATAATAAGACCTTAACAACGCTTTCACCATTCATTTCCTTTAAAGGTATTGCAAAAAGATAGCTACTGAACTTATCGATGAGTGTAAATAAATATTTATAACCCTTACAAGGAGGTAACTTCACTATGTCAACGTGTAATACCTCAAACTGGTAGGAGACCTCGCAAAACTGGTTGAATTCAGGACTAATGGTATGAGCGCTTTTGCTTAGCTGGCACTCTTCACACGCCCCTACTATGTTTTTAACCCTTGCATGCATTCTTTGAAAGACAAACTCCACTTTCACTGCTATTTCTGTTGTTTTCACTCCCATGTGTCATTGCAAATGAAAAGTTTTTATGACGTCATCTATCCAAGGCTCGGGCAAAATCATTCTAGAATAACCTAAAGAAATGTCAACATAAACCTCAATAACTTCTTTCTTGAACCAAACTTTTTGTTTTATCATTCTTAACGCACTTTTATCTCCATCCTTAATCAATGATTTCATGAAAGTATCTTCCCTTTGTCTCAAGCTTATGTCTTTATAATTTACTTTTTTCATTAATCTATCTAAAATTGCTTTATTACGTTTGTTGCATTCATTGATCATATTCACTGTCTTTAATTCAATTGATTCATTTTCCTTTCTTATGTTATTATTATCATTTTTTTCTCATTCCTCTTCTTCCACATATTCAATAAATTCCTTTCTATTTCGACGCGTGCTTCGGTCTCAGGTTTAAAGGGCGACTTACCCATTTTACAACTTTCATTCATCTTAGAATGTGTAGTCTTATGGTCTGCGTGTGCGTTATCGTGAGAACATTTTAAAGGTCTGGAGGTTGAACCTTTTTCGAGCATTTTCCCATCTGCTTGGTGGTCGCTTCGTTCGTGCGTTAATTGTATATTTGGGTTATTTATAATTACATATTCATTCAAAGGGTTACTTTTGATAGATATATGTTTGAAAATAACATTATACGAACTCAACAGGTTAAGTTGTCTCACCTGTTCGTGTTCTGATTCAAGAAATCATTTGTTTTATTATATAATGTTATTAATTCCTTTATAAGCGTGAAAATAGTGATTCGTCTACCTATTAACAAGTAGCCAAATCTGTTAAGCATTTTATTCAGGATTAATAGTTGTTTACTGACTTCATCATACTTTCTCTCCGTAAAAGACTGGGTAGCTGAATAAAATGCAAAGGGGCGGCTATCCTGATCGTCTCCCATTATTACCCCCGCTAAGGAGTTTTATGTAACATTAATGAAGATCTTTATAGGTGTAGTGGTACCGGGGTAAGCCAGCATGCATGAGCTTTTTATCGCTTTCTGTACCGCACTAAAAGCTCGTTCTGACTTATCATTCCAAATTATTCTTGTGCGTGAATATGGCTTTCCCTTTAAATATTCTGTTAAAGGGTTCATTGTATCGGCCAAGCATGGTAGCATTAATCTGTAGAAGGATAATTTTCCAATCAATCCTCTCATCTCTTTGATAGTTTGTGGCCTTTTATAAGCTAGGAATTCTCCAACCTTCTCTGGAGTAGCCCTGACACCTTCTTCATTGATTATAAAACTTAAATACTGTAATTCCGATACTCCAAATTTGCTCTTTTTTTCATTAATGCATATATACAGATAATTTATTTTTAGTACTTCCCCAACCAGCCTTTCGTGCTCTTCAGCTGTTTCAGAAAATAACAATATATCATCAATGTATACGTGACAGTATTTTAGGTCTGATAACAATATACATACGAGCCTCTGAAAAGTTGACGGGGAGGAAACAAATCCCATCGGCAGACAGGTGTACGTGTATGTGCAGAGATTTCTTGTAATCGTTAAATATTTTTGACTATCAGGATGTAAGGGGACATTGTAGAAACCTTGAGTTAGGTCAATTTTGCAATAATATCTACTGCCTTTTAAGGCAAATATGGCATCGTAAATATTTGGTAGGCCAAAGATATCGGCCTCAGTTCTTTTATTCCACTGTCTAAAATCTGTGATTAATCTTACTCTGCCGTCTTCTTTTTGTAACACAGAGAATGGGGCAGAACAGGTTGCATTTGTTCGTTTTAACACATTCGCATCACCTAACTGATTTAATTCCGTTTTCGTGGCATCATACAGTTTGTGTGGAATTTTCCTGCCAGGTAATCTGATCGGGTAGCCGCGTATGGTTGGTGTATATGGGTAAGCGCGCGCCAATTCTCTCAATACCCTTTCTGGTATATCCCCCTTTTTCTCTTTCACCCTCATATCAGCCTCTATTTCTACTCCCACTTTTTCCCCTCTTTCTTGTTCCCCATATTTATCAAATATTTCCATCCATCTCCTCTGTTGTTTATTTTGATATGCAAATTCTCTTTTAAATATGGATTTAAAAATAAATTTTTATATTTATATAAAATGTCATTTATAGGAAAAAGTGGGCTAAAAGGCTAAGGAGGTGGAGTTTCAGGAGAATCATGCAAAAGATCATGAGAATGTGCATTTACCTTTATTGTTTTTACGAGGTGATCTGGCCATATAACTACTGTATGATTTGTAATTGGATCTATTAATAAATCTTTTTCAAAGTTAATACCAAATCCAAATTGTTTTAAAAAAGTAATTCATATATTTAACTTTACATCGGCTAAATAAAATTTGTGTATATAAATTTTATTCAAACCTATATCTAATTTCACATTAATAAAATCATAGACATTTATTTTTGATTCATTGGCCGCTAAAATGTGACCAATAGGCCGCTTTTGCCTATGAATAGGACTAGCCTGGATCAAGTCCAGTTTGGAGCCAGAATCGATTGCATATACTTTATTATCTATTCTATTTAAGACCTTATAAAGCTTAGAGCCAGATACACCACCTTCAGAGAGGGGGTAGCCGCCGTCCTTTTTTGAACGGCAGAGACATATGCTCCGCCCAAATTAGAGTTTAAACAAGCGCCTACCGTCTCTCCGAAAGCTCCGCTTTCTGTGCTCTCCATTTCAATACGCAGATCACACTTGTACTTATTACTAAAATAATTATCAAAAATATATAACCATCATGCGTATTATAATTAGAAATATTCAAAACATGACTACTATCATCTCTTTTATTTTTATTTTTTAATACATTGGCTATGGCAATTTTATCTTTTTGTATTTCATTTTCTATTTCACTTTCGTTTATTTGACAAGTACTATAATTTTTGTTATAGTTATTTATACATGCATTTTCATCAGTATCTCTCTTTATATTTAAGTCATTATGATTCTCATTATTAATACTGATCTCTCTATTGTTATTATGATTTAAATTTACTTCATTATTATTATTATTATTATTATTATTATTATTATTATTATTATTATTATTATTATTATTATTATTATTATTATTATTATTATATTATTATTGTTTCAATATTGCCATAGTACTTTTTATCGTTAAAGTTGATCACTTGAATATTATTATTGAAAGATACGGTTTTACCTTTAGTTATCAAGGCGACGTGGTCATCAAGTTGGGGTGATAACCTGTTTGTTAGTTTCCCTGGCTTGTGGCGTTTGTGTGGTCGGTGTTAGCAGTTGCCCTCCCCTTCGAGTGGGTATAATAAAATATAGAGTGGGCATTCCGATGACTCACATTTTTAGACCCTATGAAGATGCTTTCTATGGTAGAAGCATAATTCGTTGGAGGCATTATTTGGATGTGAGGTAGCATTTTCAAATCTCCTTCGTGCTTGACTCCGCCCTGTCCTTGAATTCTGATGCCTATCTTCTGGTGGTGGCTTTTGAGCCAACTGGCTGAGGGACTCAACCACTTCTTCGGCGATGGTTAAAATGGCTTGTACCTAAGTCAAGATCTTCATCTGCTTCATCTGTTCCGTGTTGTTCTGCTGTTGGAACTAGATGTGGACCTGTAACTTGCTGTGGTTGAATATGGGGATGAGGATGTAAAATTGCTAATTGTTGAGGTTCTATGTGTGGAGGTGGTTGGTGGTGGTGATGCTGCTGCTGTTGTTGATGCTGTTGATTTTGATGTTGCTGACCAGGTTGAAGTTGATGATGTATAAGAGGAGTCTGAATTTTTAGGATTGTTTTCTACAAGTAAATCAAAATTCTTATGACCCAGCACGTCTTTTATTCGGCTGATATAATGGCTCGGAAGTTCGTTCTTCTCCATCCCTTTTTTGAAAAAGTCGCGGACGCGTTGCCTCAATGCTGGGATGTAGGTCTCTTCTTTCAGATTCATTAATTGTTCGTAAACATTATCTTGAAGTGGAAATTGCAGGGTCGACACAAGAGTATTTGGCAGGACAGATGCTAAAAGCCTCACCTTCTCTGCTCCCTCATTAATTCCATTGAGCTTGAATACTGCATTGGTAGCCGATAACCAACTCACTATGTCATACGCGTCGAAGGCGGGAAGTTGACTCGAGGACAAAGAGCTAGTTTTGATTTTTCGCGCCCTTGAGTAGGCGTGTCTTCGCTGGTGGGTAGGTGACTTTGTTAGGCGTGTTCGGGGTGTACAATCACGAGCACTTTCTGAACTTGAAGATGACTCTTCTACCAACGAGTGGGATGGTAACTTGGGAGACGAAGGTGACTTGTGAGGCGAGAGAGACTTCCTCGATTGTTTGCCTCTTAGAGAGGGTTGTTTGCCTCTCCCCACCTTTAGATTGGGGGATGTCTTTCTATTTGCCACCATGATTGTTTCCTTGAACAAAGAATGTCTGTTCAATAAATGTTTTAGATCGATGGGTTCAAAACCGTCACAAAGGGAATTTTTCTTCTTTTTCTTCCTCTTTCGTTTTTTATACCTTTTTTTTCTTTCTTGCCGAATTTTCTAATTCTACGACATTTTTTACACGCACAATTTGTTTGTATTTATAAAAAAATTGCTTCTTCACGTAGTTTTAGAATTTAAAGTTTAGTTGGCACTATATTTCACTTTTTAAATTTTTAATAGCGCACTCACAGTTATTGAAATCACCAATCACTGTTATATATATCACCGTTTATTATTAATTCTTCTAAATTTCCGGTCACTGTTCAGAAGGGGTTTTATTTATATTATAATTATGTAAGGTCACTATGGAATGTCACCAAAGTTGAACTGATATTGATTCAGTCCAATTTAAAAGTAATTGATAATGGGGAGGTGTAATTAGTGAAAGTGAGATTTCGGCAATAGTTTATTAAAACACAAGTGAAATATTATAGGCACGTCAATAATAATTAGTTAGAATGCAATGATGTCAGTAATATACTTAAATTTGATAAACAAAGTTAATTGACATAATTAGATAACGGCTGAAATAACCGGTTTTCTGGCCCTACGAACTGACTCTAAAGCAACCTGCTTGTGCGGGTGCTAATCTTACAATCCTTTATCTCGGTTGATGCCTGAAGGGTGGCTCCCACAAGCTCTCATCAGCCGTTACAGAATTCAAATCATCTAAGCTCTCATGCTGTTTCGAATCTTTTATAGTATTTAAGTTAATACGGCATTACGTGGTATATATAATGCATGTTTTTCCATGACACTTTTAAGCTTATAAATCTTCGAATCCCGTTTAAAGATAAACTGTGAAAGTTATCTGCACATACGTCCCGCTTTCCCCCTCTTGAATAACATTAGAATAATGAAATGTCATATAATATATTATATATATATATAATATTTATATATATATATATATAATATTATATATAATATATATATATATATTATAATATATATCACATGTTATGGAGCAATACCCCTTTCATTTTTCCTTTCTCTTCGTGAGTAATATTAAAGTCCTGTTGATAAACGCTTTTCAACCCTTTTAGTTTAGGAATATCAGATGCGAAATTGAACCTCTCATTTATATATAGTATATATATATATAAATATATATAATATATATATAAAGTATATATATTATATTATATATATATATATATATATATATATATATAATATATAACTATTATAATATATTATTATATATATATATATATATTAAATATACTTGTGGCGTTTGTATGGTCGAGGTTGGCAGTTGCCCCCCCTTCGAGTGGGTATAATAGAATATAGAGTGGGCATTCCGATGACTCACATTTTTAGACCCTATGAAAATGCTTTCTATGGTAGAAGCATAACTCGTTGGAGGCATCATTACTCAAGTGTAATTTATATGTTTCATATAAATTAAGCTTTAATATCATTATTATTTTTATTATATTATTATTATTATTATTATTATTATTATTATTATATTAATTATTATTATTAATTATTAATATTATTATTATTTATTATTATATTATTATTATTATTATTATTATTATTTTTTTTTTTCTGCATGTTTTTTTTCATATCCTTTTGGATTTTGAGTTTTCGTTCTTTTTATCGATTTTCTAACTTCAAATTGAAACTTAATTATTAATTACTTAACATTATTATTATCCATTATCAATCTAAGTAGTTGCGTTTTTTAATTAATTATTATAACATATCGAAATTAAAAACATAGATTGCGCTGGTAAAGTTGAATCTTTCGTCTGAGCTTTGATATTCATATATCAAATATATCGATATATCGAGTATTGGATATCAGTATAATTCATATACTATATATATATAGTATAATATATATATATATATATATATATATTATATATTATATATAATATATTATATATAATAATAATATATAAGTATATGCAAAAATCTAGAGAGTTTTAAAACAGCTCAAACTCTTAAAATGTTAAAAGAAACAATTTTAAAAAACCACTTAGAACTGCGCTATTTTTGTTCATATGAAGATTTCTTCGTACATGCGCGGAGAGCTCGTGAGGTCAATAAGAATGAATCAGCACAAGCAAGATTTAAATGAGCAGGTTCATTCCTCTTCGACTAAATCTTTCTTTCTCCTCATAATCCATGGTCCGATCGTGCTTGTTCTCTGGCCATTCAGGCTGAAGACAGTGCGTATCTCTGGCCATTCCATTCTCCTATCACTCTGCTAATTTTCATTCAGCTAGAAATCGTTGAAAGATACTCTTCAAAGCAAAGCGGGCTTTCATCAAACGAAAGTGCGCTAACCTCCTTGGTTCTCCTACTGATAAATCTTTCTGGCCTCTTGCCAAAAATATCTCAAATAACTTCTGTAAATCTGCCTTTCCTCCTCTTATTCATTGTATGGTTCTGTGCAATTCTCCAACTTGAAAGCCAATGCTCTTTGGCCTCCTATTTTCCTCTACCACAACCTTGGACGATTCTGGCATTCCTCGATCCTCCTCCTCTCCTCCTATGCTTTTGCCTGTAACTACATTTGATTGGGTGCATGGGCTCTTGAAATCTATGAACGCTAGGGAGGAGGGTGACCCGGATGGCGTTCCTCCCCCAATTTTAAAGGAATGTGCTTTCGTGCTTGCGTGCTTACCCCGTCCCTCGTTCAACTATATTCTCTATGCTTTAATATTAACACTTTCCCTCAGCGTTGGAAACAAGCACATGCTCAACCACTTCCGAAAAAAGGAATCCGCTCTACCCTTCCAACTATCGCCCTATAGCTTTACTTGAATTTTATCCAAGATCTTCTAAACCTTTCATCAATTCTCGTTTCTTAGTCATTTGGAAAATCATTCCGATCGCCCAATCGCCAGTACCGGCTTTCGGCGCTCGAGGGTCTACTCGCGATACTCTTTCCTATCTCACTGTTTTATTTTTCTCCGCCCTTAGATACGGGGAGACCTTCGTGGTGCGCTTGACATATTCCAAACATTTGACCGGTATGCACGCCTCACTGCTCTCAAAGCTCCCCTCCTTGGGTTTCCTCCTTCTCTTGCTTACTTATGTCAGTTTTCTTTTCGAATACCTTCAATATCACTGTGTATTGGTTAAGCGACTTCTTAATCCATGTCTTTAAGAATGATTTTCCTTTCAGGTTGTCTTCCTATTCTCCACTTTATTCCTAAGTGCATTAATGAATCTTCTCCACCTGCACATCTAATCTATTCACTCATATGCAGATGACTCGAACCTTCATTCTTCAACTCATTTCAATTCTGCTCCTTCTTTTACTTCTAGAATTATAACGCTGAAATTTGATGAGAGGATCAGCAGTTGAATTTCTAGAAAGAGTTGGTTATAGGAATCTGATGAGTTGGCTCCGGTCCGTGCTGAGCGAGTGCGTGCCTGAGTAATAAACATTCGTATAAAAAACAATGTGGTGTCTTTATATATGATTATTGCGGTCTGTAGATTCGAAAATAATGGTTTCAAGAACCATCAAGAAAAAAATAAAAATAAATAAATAAACAAATAAATAAAATTTCATCTTTTTAGTTTATAACTTAACAAATTTACGTTTTTAGATCCTCAAGCAGTAAATCTGTAAATTAAAACTGCCCTCCCACCCCTTCGTGATCTATTGATCTATTGACTATTAATCTATTGATCTATTCATATTTTTTACTAAAATGTTCACGTTTTACATACCCTAAAGCCAGTGGCGCAGTAAATCAAGTAAATAAAACTGCCCCCCTCACCCTTCCATTGATCTATTGATCTATTGATCATTGATCTATTATCTATTGAGTATATTGATTTATTGATTCAAGTCAAATTTACTAAATTGTCATGTTTTACATACCCCTAATCCAGTAAATCAGTAAATCAAACCACCATCCAACCACCCCCTTGATCTATTGATCAAGTCATATTTTTTGTAAAATTGGAATGTTTTACTTACTCTAAATCAGTAAATCAGTAAATCAACCATCCAACTCAGCAGTCCCCTACCATCCACACCCCCATGATCTACGATCTATTATCTATTGATTCATGTCATATTCAGTATCATTTTGATAAAACATAACATAAAAAACAAATTCTTATACACTGATCAACGAATATTACTCTAGTAACAAAGTTCACATTAATAAAGCTTACTTAGCATCATTCTGACTACGAATATAATGCCACAAAAGACAAACATAACACATCAAAAACAGGAATAAACTGTTAACGTTAACAAAGTCCACACTTAACAACATTAAGTAACTAACATAGCATGCGAAGACATAACCTATTCACACTATGTCAAGCATATCTCAAACATAACAATGTTAATATATATAGGTGAAATTTAACAAAAATTTATCACAACATTGAGTAATTATCATACTGATCAACGAATATAATCTAACATAATAAAGTTTTCCAAATCAATAACGCTAACATAGCGTAACATGAACTAAGAAACATAAGTACAACGACAAACCTAACACAACTTCACACTAATTAAAATTAAACATTAACAAAGTTCTACACTAAACCGTAAAGTAACTAACATTCATGCAAAACGTAACTATTTATACTTTTCAAGCATATCTCTAACAATATTAACGTTATCTTACATACCCACGTAACATTAGCAAAAATATTGTATCTAACCTGTCCGATTATCATACAGACCAACGAAATATGCTAACGTAACAATTTTACATATCATAGTAATATTTAATAAAAATTTCTCATAATCCTTACCTAAATACATTTAATCCCAACAAAATAATGCAAACATAAACAAATTTTATCCAAACATAACATAAAATAACAAAATTTTATCCAAACTAACATAAATTAAGTTCTTTGATAAAATATCATAGTTAAAGTGTAATAGTTTACCAAATTTAAAGCAGTAAATCCGTAAATCTGTAAATCAAGACACCCGTACCCTCATCGCTCCTCCCTACCCACCCATCCAGGCCTTTTATCTATTGATCTAATGATCAGGTCACAAGTCGAGTATCATTCGGATAAATCATAGTACAAAAAATAAGTCTTTATATACTAACCAACGAAAATCTAACGTAACATTGTTTTGCACATTAATAAAGCTAACATAGCATTATACAGAACTGAGAATATAATGTACAATGACAAAACCTAACATACCCTTGCTTGAACGCCCGGAATAAACTACTAACATTAACAAATTGTTCCAACTTAACCAGTAAAGACCTAACACAGCGTACATTAACGTAACTATTAACACTTTTTCAAGATATCTCTAGCATATCAATGTTAATTTTACATTAACACTATTGATTTACGCGCATTTCGAGTATTCATTCCGCGATAAACATAGCACCAAAAATTAGTTCTTTATATACTAACCAGCGAGTATATGCTAACATAACAATGTTTTCACATTAATAAAGCTAACAAGCATCAACTGAAACTAAGAAAATATGTACAACGACAAACCCTAACACACTTACGCACGAATAAACTTTAACATTAACAAAGTTCCACACTTAACACCAGTAAAGTAACTAACATGCATACAAAACCAAAAACGTAACCTATTCATACTTTTCCCAAGCATATCTCTAACAATTAACATTAATCTTACAACACGATAATATTTAACAAAATTATTATCAACTTGTCTAAATTATCATACAGACAACGAATAACTGTAAACATAACAAATTTTATCAAACAAACATAAAATAAGTTCTTTGAATAAAATATCATAGTAAATGTGAGGTGTTACTGATTTTAAAGCATTAAATCAGTAAAGCATAAATCAAGCCATCAACCCCCCCCACCCCTCCCTCCAATACCTTTTGATCTATTGAATTCTGTTGATTTACGTCGCACTTCGAGTATCAGTTCGGATAAACATAACACAACAAAATAAAGATTCTTAGATACTAATCATCGATATATGCTAACCGTAACAACGTTTTTACATTAAAAGAAAGCTAACAAAAAACCTGAACTAAGAATATATGAAACGACAAAATCTAACACAACTTACGCACCGAATAAACTGTTACATTAACAAAGTCCACACTTAACACCAGTTAAACAACTAACATGACATAGCATACAAAAACTAACCTATTCATACTATTTCCAAGTGATATCTCTAAACATACTTAACATTAATTTTTACATGACACAATAATATTTACCAAAAAATTTATCATAACCTTGTCGAATTATCATACAGACCAACGAATATCCTGTAACATAACATTTTATCCAAACATAACAAAAAATAATATTCTTTGAAGTATATTGAATAGTTACTGATTTTAAAGCAGTAAATCAGTAAATCAGTAAATCAAGCCATCAACACCTCCCCACCCCTCCCTCCATGACCTTTTGATCTATTGATGTATTGATTCATGTCATATTTCGAGTATCATTTCGGATAAACATAAACCACAAAAATAAGTTCTATATACTAATCATCGAAATATATGACAACGTAACAACGTTTTACATTAATAAACTAGACATAACATAACCATAACTAAGATTATAATGTACACCACGACTAACCTAACACACCATACGTAGAAATAATACTAACATTAACAAACTTCCTTACTTAACAACAATAAAGTATCTAACACTTCGTACAATGGGTGAAGTGGGAAGGAAGCCTGGCCGTTATTAGCCTTTCAAGCTTTGTTTTGATGGTTTCTAGTTTATTTAAGTTGAATCGTTATATTTCTTTAGCCCAAGAAAGTTATACGTGACTTATACGGAGTGGATGTATTGTCTATAGCAAGGGTAGGGGAGCCTCTTTGTGCAGGAAGGCAGCTGTAAAGTTTATTGTAATTCAAAATGCCTCATTCAAGAGTGTGTAATTAGTTATACTGCAATATATATATATATATATATATATATATATATATATATATGATATATATATATATATATATTAAAATACGATATATATATATATATATATATATATATATTATATATATATATATATATATTATATATATATATATATATATATATAGGATCAGTGTTATATTTGTCTATGAGCCGTGAGGGCGATTTCTCGAAAAGTATAAGAGGTATCGGTCTGAAACTTGAAATATAATCTATTGAGGTATTAAGCTCAAAACCGACCGACGAGTTTTCAAGTCTCTAGGATGTATATAGGGGGTACCTCCCCCCGAAAGCGTAGCTCAAAATGTTGCTTACGCCCTTGTTGGTGCTTCCGAGCGCATGGAGATTAGGCTTAAATCGAGTTAGGCTAGAGTGTGATGACGTAATCTCGTCGTAGACAAGATTACGTACCCCTGCGTCCCCCCGTAAGGGGGAAGCTGCCCCCCTAAAAAATTAAATTGATCTTAGAAGGCTGAAATTTGGATACGAAGAATCAATTCCCGAAGGGAATCGATTCTGAGTAGAAAACGATTCCTGTAAGGAATCGTTTTTTATGCACTCCGACTTCGTCTTTCGCCGCGGTTCCTTCTTCGCATCCGGTTCTGACTCCGATTCCTTCATAGACGATGTTACATCCCCGTGCGCCCTCATAAGGGGGAGCCCCACCCCCTAAAAAATTGAAGTGTTCGTATAAGGCTGAAATTTGATTAGAGGATTCAGAGTTGAATTTCTAGAAAGAGTTGGTATTAGAATCTGAGGAGTTGCTCCGTCTCCGGCTGGAGCCGGTGCGGTGCGAAGTTAATAAACATTCGTTATATGGTGTCTTTATATATGTTATTGGGTCTGTAGATTTCGAAAATAATGGTTTCAGAACCATCAAGAAAAAAATAAAAAATAAATAATTAAACAAATAAATAAAATTTCCTATTCTTTTTATGTTTACAACTTACAAATTTACGTTTTTACATACCCTAAAGCAGAAATCAGTAATAAGTAAATCAAACTGCCCTCCTCACCCCTTCCGTGATCTATTGATTATTGATCTATTGATCTATTGATCTATTGATCTATTGATCTATTGATCTATTGATTATTGATTCAAGTCAATTTTTATAAAATTGTCACGTGTTACATACCCTAAAGCAGTTAAATCAGTAAATCAGTAAATCAAACTGCCCCCTCAGCCTTTCCATGATCTATTGATCTATGATCTATTATCTATTGATCTATTGATTAATCATATTTTTTGGTAAAATTTATGTTTATACATACCCTAAATCAGTAAATCAGTAAATCAAACCATCCACCGTACCCTCCGTACCATTCCACCCTCCCATGATCTATCGATCTATATCTATTATCAAGTCACATCTCGAGTTTCATTGATAAACATACATAAAAAACAGAATCCTTTATACACTGACAACAATATACGCTAAACGTAACATAGTTTCACATTAATAAAGCATTAACAGAGCATCATCTGAACTACGAATATAAGGTACAACGACATCTAACACACCTTAAACATGATAAACTGTTAACGTTAACAAAGTTCCACCCTTAACAACATTAAAGAACTAACATAGCTACGAAGACGTAACTATTCACACTTTTCAAGCATATCAAAACAAAACATAACAAATGTAATTTTAATATACATGTTAATATTTAACAAAAATTTATCACACATTTGTTAATTATCATACTGATAACGAATAGACTCTAGCATATAAAAGTTTCCACGTCAATAAGCTAACATAGCGTTAACCATGAACTAAGAAAATAATGTACAACGCAAAACCTACACAACTTACACACGAATAAAAACTGTTAACGATTAACAAAGTTCTACACTTAACATCAGTAAATTACACTAAATGCATGCAAAACGTAACACTATTCATGCTTTTCAGCATATCTCTAACATATTAACGTTAATCTTACATTGACACAGTAACATTTAGCAAAAATGTATCATAACCTTTTCCGATTATCATACAGACCAACGAATATATGCTAACGTAACAAAGTTTTTAACATATATATAAATTAACAAAAATTTATCATAAACCTTACCTAAATATCATAATCCCCAACAAATAATTGGAAACATAACAAATTTTTATCCAAACATAATATAAAAATAACAAAGTTTTATCAAACCATAACTTAATTATAAGTCTTTGAATAAATATCATAGTAAAGTGTAATAGTTTACCGAATTTAAAGCAGTAAATCCGTAAATCTGTAAATCAAGACACCCGTATCCTCATTTTTTTAGTAAAATTTTAATGTTTTACATACCCTAAATCAGTAAATCAGTAAATCAAACCATCCACCGTACCCTCCATACCATTCCACCCTCCCATGATCTATCGATCTATTGATCTATTGATTCAAGTCGCATCTCGAGTTTCATTTTGGATAAACATAACATAAAAAACAAATTCTTTATACACTGATCAACGAATATATATCAAATTTATATCAATATTTCACTTTTTCGAGCGATTAAATTTTTGAAAAAGTGAAATATTGATTTAAAGTTTTTTTCTTCAAATATTTCCCGAATTTTTCCCAAAACGTCAAAATTTTCAGGGCTTGTATAGTCGGGTGAGATACATCTTTTTTATTTAGATAATTTTTTTGTATACTCAAAAGAAAATTTTAAAAAAATCTCCAAAAATTTTTTTTTGAAAATTTGTTCCAAGAAAA
>JABUQX010000992.1:57500-59174 GCA_015478945.1 Trachelipus rathkii
CAAAAGTATGCTATTACTACATATAAGCTTATAATTCGGGCCTTCAATCTACCTCACGCCTTGTATATGGAATAATGATTATACTGTCATATTACTAATAATAATACTATTGGGTGGGTATGAGTAGCTTACTATATGGTATTATTCATACACGCTCAGCTCAAGTACTTATCAGATTCGTGTCGGTGAGCCCACGTACTTTGAGAGCGAACCCTGTGCATACTGTCACATATTAGTGCTGCGCATATAATAAGGTCTACGTGGGTTTAGAGAGTTAATCTGTATCCTGTAGCAGTCTAATAACATTTAGGGGGTGAGCTAAGTGTCGGTGACATCGTAACCGTAGTCGTAGAACCCGAGGTTACGTAGTCCATAAATACCCTCCGGTGGGGGGTAAGCTGGCTGCGCACTAAAGAGATGAGGACATCGAGATTCGTAAGAATAGTTGAAATGTCTAGGTAGATAGGTAATCATAGGTAGTAACTCTGTACATCCTAGAGTAACACGGCAGCGGCAGGTGCTCGGAGAGAGTCTTTATCACTCGCGTACCTCCACCCTTTACGTCATGCGGTCGCGTAGAACTCGGGGTTCTGTGTCTGCACACGAGTTTTTTGTGATTTAGGTAACTCCAGGCTAGTTGCTGCGGTGCTTCCTTCTTTTCTGCCAACATCTGTTCTGGTGGAATTCTCTTCCTCTTCTGTGTTTTCCGTGCCTGAATTTAGATCTCCCCACTTTAAGCCTGCTCTGTGCAAATCTGCGTTTTACTTTAGTTTGTTGACTTCTGAGGCGTGTACACCCCTCCTTGAATAGGCTCTGCCCGTGAGTGTTGGTGACAACTGATAAAAAAAAGAGAAAGAATTAATAAATATATATATATATATATAATAGGTATATTAATATATATAATATATATATATATATATATATGATATATATAGTATATATATATAGATAGTATATATATATATATATATATATTATATATATATGATATATATATATCTATTATTGGTGAAAATATTCCTTCTATTAACATGTTTCTCAGAATCAGGCGCGAATTTGAATTATGAAAAACGAGTAATAATGATAAAGTAATGCTGGTAATGATGTAATATACAAAACGTTGGGAACGATAACTGTCTTGGAAGAACTCTCTCGTCAAATTATAATTTTTGAACTAATATAGAATGTTTATGTCTTCTGGCTGAGAGTCATCTTAAAACTAGAATTTTCTAACTCAAATAAAGATGATTATAAGTTGGATTTAGTTTTTGAGATTATTGTTTACGAATTTTGATGTTACAGATCTTGCCTTTTGACAATGAGTTTTAACTAAATTTTCCATTTAATTTTATTTACTATCTAAAATATATAATTAGGACTGTTAGCTATATTGCGTTCCATTATCGAGCACTGTTTTGACAGCTTTATTTATATGGAAACATAAACCGATAAAAACATAAAAGGATTGGGTTGTTTAGTTGGTTATAAACCAAAATCCCATGTTGATTAAGACTGGTTTAAACCAATGCAAACTGGATTTAATATATATATATATGATGATATAGTAAATATATATATATATATATATAGTATTATATATTAATATTATATAATATATATATATAATATATATATTATATAATATATAATATAATACGTATATTACTATAT
>JABUQX010000993.1:0-20000 GCA_015478945.1 Trachelipus rathkii
GAGAGGAGAGAGAGAGAGAAGAGAAGAGAGAGAGAAGAGAGAAGAGAAGAGAAGAGAGAGAGAGAGAGAGAGAGAGAGGAGAGAGAGAGAGAGAGAGAGAGGAAGGAGAAGAGTAGTGAGAAAGAGAGATAGAAGAAGAGAGAGAGAGAAGAGAGAAGCAGGAGAGAGAGAGAGAGACAGAGAGAGAGAGAGGAGGTTGGAAAGGACTAGTAAGAAACAAGAAGATATATAGATATAATTAAAAGAATATGGAGAGAGGAAAGATAGAAAGGAGTTACATGGAATAAAACAGAGAAAAAATTAACGTTTAGAGGAAGAGAGAGAGAGTAGGAGAGAGAGAGAGAGAGGGGTGAGAAGGGGGACTCCCCTGGTGAATCTTTACAAAGAAGACGAAAGCTAAGTTAGGGCCTCAGAGTGTCATTACGTCACGTGTTTATTAAATTGAAATTTAAAACGCTAAGAAAGGGGAATGGAAATAATGATATTTTCGATTTTCCCGTTTGAGGTGGGAGTGTGCAGGGGGGGAGGAAGGAGGGGAAATTGGAATCAGTATCATAGGGAGAGGGGGGGTAGGGGAAGTCGTTGAAAAGGGGGGAAATAAACTAGATTAAAATAAGGAAATTGAACGCTCTTATTAGAAATTTATATTGTAATAGAGGTCAATTAAATATAGATTTTTTTTTTGAAGAAATAATTAAAATGAAAGTATTCACGGCGCACGCGAACATATATACACACACACACACACACACACACACACACACACACACACACACACACACACGCATACAACACATTTGCATGCATACATACATACATTCATACATACACAAGGGTAATTTCTATGTTTATGTGACCATATCTCATTATCTCTGTAATTTTCGGCAGGACTGCGAAGACTCAAGGTTTTGGGTGAGGCCGAAACCGGAGATGGAGCCAGAGCCGGAGCAAAAAAATTTTTTTTAGTGAAGCCGTAAAACTTGAGCCAAAACCGGAGCCGGAAGTCGGACAATTTCAAAATGGTGAGGCCCGAAGATGTGGGGTATTTATATTTATTAAATAAAACTTCGCACCTCACGGGCATTGCCCTATTTCTTGGAGGGGAACTACTCTAGGTAATTTCTACCTAGGGATACCGATGAGGTATCGAACTCTAGCCAGATGCTTTGGGACTCAGTTCGTCTACCGTTATAACCGGTAAAAAATAACTAGCCTGCAGTCATATATTTTCTGTCTATGTTATCCCTGTAGAGACTGGGTTTTCGGTGCCTGAGAGAGAGATAGAGAGATAGAGAGAGAGAGAGTGAGAGAGAGAGAGAGAGAGAGAGAGAGAGAGATAGAGAGAGAGAGAGAGAGGGAATGAGTGGGTGGGTGGGTTCCTGAGAGAGAGAAAGGAAAAAAATTGGTGGTTATCAGAGAAGGAAATGGACATGAGTAGTAGTCTGAGAGAGAGAGAGAGAGAGAGAGGAGAGAGAGAAGAGAGAGAGAGAGTTCTCTTGGTCTGTCACTACAACTTGGTTATTCTGATTTGTTTCACGTATCTCTCTCTCTCTCATCTCTCTCTCCGGTGGGCTCTCTCTCTCTCTCTCCTCTTCTCTCATCTCTCTCTCTCTCTCTCTCTCTTCTCTCTCTCTCTTCCTCTCTCTCGTAAACATTTTCTTTCTCTTTTGGTTGTATTTTTTTTAAAAAAAGTAAATGAAACAGAACAAATATTCAAAACAAAAACCCCACTGAGAGCGCGCGCGCTGCGGCGCCCACTCGTGCGCGCGGGCGGATTTCAGCCACTCCATCTATCCCCTTATCCCCCTGCTTCCTTTCGAAAAAATAATGTTTAATGAAGTTTACCGAAATAATTTTTTAATTAGTACAGTGACTTTATGGATAATACATTTTTATCTTTCTTTTAGACAAAAAAAATCCACGTCGACAAAAATCAAATTTAAACGAATTGAAAAAATGCAAAGTGATTACAAGCAGTAAAAACTTGGCCTTTTATAGATAAGAAAAACTATATATTATATATAATATATATATATATATATATATATATATTATAATTATATATATATATATATATATAATATATTATAATATATATTATATATATAAATATATAATATTAATATAATATATATATATATATATATAATACTATATATATATTATATACTTATCTTATATACGTACTATCATCATCATATCACGCATTCGGTACATATTACATAACCTCAGTATATACCTAATAATATATATAGATATATATAGTTATATATATATATATATCATTATATATTATAGATATAGTCACCGCAAAAAAATTTTTTTTTACGGATCCATTCTTACAAAATTAAACCATGTCTGAACAGGCGTCACTTTAATAAGGCTCGTTTTACAAGATTAGAAAGCAGCCTAAGTGGAAGGAAATTTCTACGTCTGCAGAGTTTTTAGACACCCTCAGTGTCAAAAATGTGAAAACGCTCGTTATCGTGGTTAGGAATTTGCGAATAGTTTTAAAGAGGGTGAATTGGTCTGAGTACGCAATGCTAGAGCTTGAAACTTTACGCAAGTTTGTTGAATCAGCTTATCTTGTGATGCTGTTTTAATTGCTCCGAAGCTCCAGTATTTAGAAATGCCTAAACAGAGAAGGGTCATGATTCTTGCATTCAAGGAAAGGAAGGTGTTCGTAGTGCTAAATGATTATATGTCCCTCTTAGCGGCCCGTGGAAGAGAGCATACCATAAGGCGTGTGTTCTGCTGCTAGAGGAAATGGCTCCGCTCCCAACGTAATTCTTAAAAAGAAAAACCTGGTAATGGGAGAAAAAGACTGACTACCCGATTGACGGATACGTTAGACCTACTACGTAAGAGACGTAGCTTCGAAATACGCCGTCCGATACAGCTGCTGACATCTAAATAAAACGCACTTCACAAGCAAACAGAAACCCATGTTACATACGTTCAATGGCGAAGAAAAAGAATTCCGATTTAGCCCAGCAAATAGTAGACATTGGACAGTTTGTGAAAGACTGGGAATGAAGAGTCATGTTTTCTCGGATGAAAAACACAATTTAAATGCATCAGGGCGGGACACCCCAAACGCCGTGAGATCGTTGCGTCCAAATTCCAGTCAGTAAAGTTATCAGTCCTAAGTACACACTTAGGACTTTCAAGCAATTCCAGATCAGGGGAATGGTTGGAGTTGTTCAGGGAAAATACTGGTGAGGGGAGGCCTTGTACTTCCTCCTAAGAACGTTACAATAGAATAAGTCACGAGCCCCAGTATTTGAAGGGTTTTGGAGGACCATTATTCTTTTTCCTTTCCTTACACCGGACATAACACCACAGACCAACTTACATCGAAAAAAAGCGAACTATTCTTTACATTGCAAGGATATGATGCTCCCTTCCATCTACCGGCAAACGTTGTTGTCAAGAACAGCACTAACCATGCTCGCCCAACCAATTGCCATCCGACAGTCGAAAGCATACTTTGGTCATAACATGAAGATAACTAACCTCAGAGCAAATAACAACACCATCAAACATCACAACGTCTTACTTCGAACCTAAAACGTCCTCGGATAAGCATAGGAAACAAACTGCAATGACCCACTGGCGGAAATTTATGCCTAAACGATTGGAAATGGTCATCAAAGCCAAGGACCAAAATGGACCAAAAATCTTAACGTAATGAAAATATAAATACGATATTTCAATCAAATGTAAACTGAAATAAATTCCTCGTGTTGTGTAATTTTTTTTTTTATTTATTCCTGTGGACTGAATCACAAAAAAATTTTGCCCAATATACTATATTTATATATATATATATATTATTAGTAATATACTATATATATATATATTATATATATATATATATATTAATAAGTATATTATATTAGATACTATATATATATAATATATTATACGCCGCTCTCCGTGAGCACACGGTATTTTAGTAGGAGCGACTGACGTTGGAAGGCATTGACTAAGGTTCGATCCCCTTCGTATCGAATACTAAGGTAGCAATACCTAGAAAGTAGTTCCCCTCCAAGAATAGGGCAGCGCCGATAAGTGTGATATTATAATATATATATACTTATATATAAGAAATTACATAGATATTAAATAATATATAATATATAGATATATATATATATAAGATATATTATATAGATATATATATGTATATATATATAATACTATATATATATACATATATATTAGAAATATATATATATATATATATATATTATATATATATATATTATATATATAATATATAATATATATATATATATATTATATATATAAGTATTTAAAGAATGAAGCATAGCACGTAAAGTCAGTCAGATATATGACCAACCCTATTTAAACGGGCGCTTAAAACGCGCCGTTTTTTCTAGTGCTTGCAGCGAAAAGCGCCAGGTTTAAAGGATGAACTGAGTCGGTTATATCCGCTCACAATAATGGATGTATAATGTACTCATCGACTCCATTATCCTGGCGTTAGGAGGCGTCAGAAACGCCGCGTTTTAAGCGCTCTTAGAGATTGGCCTAAGTGAGCCAAAGAGAAAAATGTTGAGTTTTTGTGCGGAAGATATGTCACTGCTCAAAGAGGAGGTATGTGACTAGATAGTTTGGAAGAGCAGAAAGAAAGAGAGAGAGAGAGAGAGAGAGAGAGAAGAGAGAGAGAGATGAGAGAGAGAGAAGAGAGAGAGACGAGAGAGAGAAGAGAGAGAGAGAGAGAGAGAGAGTCTTTGACAAAAGGAAAGTTTATAACATGAGAAGCCCAAGAATCGACTTTTTCAAGATGCCTTACTGGAGTCACCCCAGATATGTGATCCGTACTCCATACAAGAGCGAACGATACCCCTAAAAACTGGAATCACCTGTGGTGGTGGTGTAAGATTTTGTTCGGTGAATGAAACATCTCGATATTTTCAGGAAAGGTAAAGAATATTAAGTACTGTTTGGGGTGGTGTTTTCGAAGTAGATGTTGTGGTAGTTGTGTGGTAGATTATGTCGAGTAGGTAGATGTAGGAAGTGAGTTATTGTGGCTTTGAAAACGACCATATTGTATATATATATGAAGATAAGAGGTCGGTTGTTCTAAGGTCCTAAGGTTAAGTTGGATTTGGATGTCTTTGTGTAATGAAAAATAGAGTCGTAAGCGTATGGGTGGAGTGGTGCAGAAGTGACATATTGAATATCATTGATTAAAAGTATTAAAAAGAAAATGGATAAACACGAACCTTGTGGAAAACAATTATTGATAGATTTAAATGCTAAAAATCGATGCTATTATAGGAGGAATAAGAATAGAAGAATGAAAAGAAGAAAAGAGTTCATGAAAAGGAAGTGTAAGAGAAAGAAGAAGAAGAAGAAGAAGAAGAAGAAGAAGAAGAAGAATTTATATCCTAAAATGATATCTATAATGTTTGAAATGGAAATCAAGAGATTTGTATAGATATTGAAAGAAGGAAATTTAAATATAGCATCTTTTTTGTCATACTTGATCCTGAAGGACCGGTCCAGCATACTACTTCATCCGCAATAAGTCATTGTACCTTGTAAGTGATAGTTAAACAGCTTAATGGGGGTGGGGGAGACCTGTCTTTGCAGTTTTATATGAAACTTGACCATTACATCAGTCTTCAAAGTCGTACCAGGTTTACATTATAATATGTTATACATTTTTAAATCGATTTTATTCAGCTTATATTTAGATGTAGTCTTATATATCCGAATAAATAAGTAGATCTGTCGGAGTTTCCATAGATCAACTAAGAACTACCAGAGGTATTGGTGTGCGTCACTCAGTACTACAATTTTCATTAGTTCAGGATGATCTGCCTGAAAAAGCTCGATTTTTCAAGCATATTCTTTATCTATCTATCTTATCTATCTATCTATTATCAATCTATCTTCTATCTATCTATCTATCTATCTATCTATCTCTATCTATCTATTTCTATCTATCTATCTATGACTAAAGACTATCTATCTATTTCTCTCTCTCGTCTGTCTCTCTCTCTCGCTCTCCGTCATCTCTCTCTCTTCTCTCTCTCTCTCTATATATATATATATATAGTATAAGTATTATAGTATATATATATATATAATAAGTATATGATATATTATATATATATATATAGGTATGTTAACTTGAGATTAGTATTTATATATATATATATTGAAGGGATATGTATATATAGTGATACTATATTTTGATATTATAGGTATCGAGTAATGTTCATGGTGTGTAGGCTTTATGGAAAATTTTGTATTTTTATTATTAATAAAGTTAAGTAGACCTGGGTGAACTTCTTTGTTCCAAATATTTTAGTTGCCGTTTCTGTGGCATTGGCGAGTTGAACACTGTGAGAAAGTGGAGAAGATGGGGTTGGGTGGGGTGGCCCTCATTTCTGAGGGTGAGTGGGTAGGGGGGGGGGGGTTCTTATAGAGGTGGCCTTTTCCGTCTTTTTCTTTTTGCAGGAGAAAAATCTTTCTTATTTATTTATCGGACTCCCGTGTTTTAGTTGTTCTTTTTTTTATTTTATTATATAGGTCTTATTATTGAATATGATTGCGTATGGTGTTATATATATTGTATATATAGTATAGTGTTGTGTATATTGGATGATTAGATATATAATATCTCGGTATGGCATATAGTGTATATAGTATGATGATATGTTAGTATAAGTAGTATCAGTGTATTGTATATGAGATTATATAGTAGTATACTATGTAAGTGCCATTTATATATATTATATATAGGCTATTATAGCTTGTTATATTGATTGCAATAACCTCTATATTTGGCCCCTTATGATTATACTATATTATATATATATATATATATTATATAGTATAATAGTCATATATATATATATATATGTAGTAGTAAGGTTACATAAACTAAAAATAAGGATATTTGTACTACAATATGATTTGAATTATTATTACTCTGATTAATATATATTGAATCTATGGTCGTCATTATATTATATATATGATATATATATAAGATTACTATATACTATATAGTATGTATATATAGTAGTATATATGATATTATATTGTATGGTAGTATATTATAGTATTATATATGATTATATAAGTAGTTATAATGACCTTCAGTATTGTAGAGGTGGGCACTGCGTATCTGCAGAGGGAGTGTTATAGATGTAAGGGATAATGCTATCGGGCAAATTTTTCCTTGTATCGGTATCATATGAATATTCTGGGTAAGTATTGGTTACGTTAGGTAAGTAGATCAAGTCGATAGCTTATCCTAAATATAATCATAGAGTTTATATCTGTGATCGGCTTTAGTAGCATCGGTATCGCGTATTCCGGTATCAACCAGGCTTAGAAAGTTTTGTAGTATCGGTATTTGGTCTCTCCTCTCTCGTCTCTATATATATATATTATATATATATTATATATATTAATATATATGTGCTATTTATAGTTTAATATTGATATATTATAGTTATATAATATTATGATGATATATATACTATATATATATATATGATATATATATAATATAGTATATATTAATATATATAGTATATATGGATATTATATCGTATATAAGTAGTATAGTCTTGGTTTGGTAGTCGGTGGGCTTGCAGGTAGTTTTTCCAGGACGGCCTGGATCATTTTCTAAATTGCCTTGCATAAGTACTAATTTATCGAAAGATTGGATTATAATGTATTGAGAATTAGTTAAATTGACATTGAAGTGTGCTGTGCGAGCTGTTGGTCATGAAGTGGGAAATAATGTCTGATGATTATATTATAGTCAGGAATGAACGAATATCTATGAATTAGTATTATCGTAGATAAAGACCAGTGATGTTGATAACCTTGAAACAAAGTTAAGTAATGATGGTAAGAAGAGCTTATGACAGAAGAAGAGGACAAGGTGCATAGAAGAAGAAGAAGAAGGTGATTAAGAAGAGTAACAATGATAGAAGTAAACAAAGAGGAAGGAAAAAGAAGAAAGAATTCATAAAAAGGAAGAGGAAGAGTAAGATTTGATGAAGAACTTGGAGGAAGGTCGGGAGATAAGGAGGATGGAGAGAAGGAGAAGAAAAAAGAAGAAGAAGAAGAAGAAGAAGAAGAAGAAGAAGAAGAAGAAGAAGAAGAAGAAGAAGAAGAAGATGGTGATTAAGAAGAGTAACAAAAAGAGAAGGAAAAAAAGAAAAGAATTCATAAAAAGGAAGAGTAAGATAGAAGAAGAAGAAGAAGAAGAAGAAGAAGAAGATGAAGAGAAGAAGAAGAAGAAGAAGAAGAAGAAGAAGATGGTGATTTAGAAGAGTAACAAAGAGAAGGAAAAGAAAAGAATTACATATTTTAGAAGAAGAAGAAGAAGAAGAAGAAGAAGAAGAAGAAGAAGAAGAAAGAAGAAGATAAGAGAAGAAGGAAGAAGAAGAAGAAGAAGAGAAGAAGAAGAAGAAGAAGGAGATAGAAGGAAGAAGAAGAAGAGAAGGGTTGGATAGAGTAACGAAAAGAAGAAGGAAAAAAAGAAAAAGAAATTCATAAAAAGGAAGAGTAGATAGAAGAGAAGAAGAAGAAGACGCAGAAAGAAGAAGAAGAAAGAAGAAGAGAAGAAGAGAAGGATAGAAGATGGTGATTTTGAACGGAGTAACAAAAGAGAAGGAAACAAAGAAAAGAATTAATAGAAAGGAAGAGTGATAGAAGAAGAAAAAGAAAAAGATAAAAGAAAAAAAAAAAGAGAAGAAGAAAACAAGAAAATGAATAAAATAGAAGGAGTATGTCATTCATGATCAAAATGTTGAGTAAACAAAAATAATTTAAAGCAGAAAGAACCATCAAACACAACAAATGCCCATATACGCAATGAACCTGTTCCCTGCAATAAAAATGAATTACTGTGGCAGAGTTGTGAAAAAATGTGTTTTGTGTCTTATATATGATATAGTATATATATACTATATTATATAAAAAAAAGATAGTAAGGTATATATACTATGATATATATATTATAATATATATATATATATATAATATATATTATAGTATATATATATATAGATATATAGTATATATATAGTATACGATAGCATATATATTAATAATGGGTATGGGTATAGTATAATATATATATATACTATCTATAATTTTTTCATCTCTATGTTTCTCTCGTAAAGTAGTGATATATCATTTCGAGTTTATGATATATATATAATATATATATAATATTATATATATATAATATATATATATTATACTTGTATATATGTATTATATATATATATATATATATATATACTATATAATATATATAATTATATATTATATGATAGATATTACTAGTATTTATAAATGGGGAAAACAAAAACTCTCAAACGGTTTAAAGAATGGTTGATATTCCTTGATAAACGGCGCATGAAAATTGTATGGTATAACAAATAATGGGGAAGACCAGTGAACAGGTTTTGTTATTCACACTTTACTAATAGACTCCCATGCTAGATGAGGATACGCGGTAAAGTCTGTAGGTCGAGGAGATTCTTTAAGAAAGAATGAGAATTAGGAAAGTACCAATTTGCTATGTGTTTCTTTCTATGAGGAGAAATGTTTGGCAATTTAAAATGTTGAGAGAGTAGTGACTATTGCTATGGCAATAAGTTAAGGGAGTTCAGAGAGAGGTAACGGGCGAGTGCTGATGACGATGAAAAAGGTACTAGACTCCTACCTTAGATAAGGGATAGCCGTTGACTCCATCCAGAAGTTGAAAGGACACCTCTAAGAAGTCGACAAACTTGGGGAGGTGTGTAAGAGCCTTTAAAAGAGTCTCATGAGGCTTTAACCTCGGCCTATAGCAGAGAAGTTCATATTAGTGTTAGACGGCCAATGTAGATTTTTTAAAGAACAAAATCGCCAGAACAAGAAAGATCTTAAGTAATAATAAGCTTCAAATGGAAGGTTTTAATTTTGTTTGATTTGATTTTTGGGATTTGCTATCGGCTAAGGTTACGTGAAGGTTTCAATGTTAACATTGAAACAACCACGTTTCCTACCCCTTTGGTTAGAAATATCGGGTAAGAGTCATCACAGGTCGTTTACTTAAAGGCCTTCCTTTTTTATATGGGATGCTTTTTGAGATGAATAGAGTTATGAAAGGTTGAGTCATCTTCTATAAGAAGCGGATACGAGGGCAGAAGTTTACATGATAGTAATTATTATATATATATATATATGTATAGTATATACTATACGCTATATATATATATATATTATATGTATATATATATATATAGATATATAGTTGTTATATTATAATACTATATATATGTATATAAGGTATATATATATAGTATATAATATATATATATATTATGATATATATGAGTGGTGGACTTTTATAATATGCGGCAAATACGGTCAAACGCCCTCCCTCTTGGAATGAAAATGGGCATATTCAGTGGTGAACTGAAGACCGTTTCACACCGGGTTTAGCCGAGCCGGAAGCTGTAACAGATTTGTTAGTGAAAACGAACCGGTATTATTTTTTTGACTATCAAAAAAAGCCAGTTGTTAAAAATTTTCGGCATGCTCAACTCTTGATATATACTATATATATATAGTACTATATATTAGTATATATATATGATATATATATACATATATTATTATTATAATTAGAAAAATATAATATATAGTACTATATATATTATATATAATTTGTATGTGAGGGAGGAGTGGCGTTTTGTAAATAAATTTAATTTCTTTTTTTTATATACTTAAATTACGGTTGTGTTGATTTGTTACTCATATGATTTTCAAATTTTGGAATAAATATAATGGATGAGCTACAATTGTCCTGATTATACTATATTATTATATAGTATAGTATATATTATATTATATATAGTAATATATATATATAGTATTATTATATATATTATATAGTATATAATATATATATATATATTTATATATATATAATATATATTTTATATATATATTATATATAATATATATATATATATTATATATATATAGTTATACTATATATATATAATATAAATCAAATTCACTGAAATTTTTTGTTTAATTTTAGAATTTTGAAAAACTGAAGCAGAATATTTTTTTAATTGGTTGTCATAATTTAGTTCAGAAAATAAGTAACTATAGGTATATATATGTTATTATTATAATATATATTAGTTTAATCTATAGTTATATATATATATATATTTATAGTATATAATATGAGTTATATATTATGTAATAATATATATATATATCGCCCTATTGTAATATATATATATATATATACTTGGGAAGGGTGGGTGCGGGTGGGCGGCTGCGGTGCGTAAAGGACCATGCCTATGTAGACTTTTCTGTTCGTATTGGGAGATACCATTACTTATTATTGTATGTTTGATTGTCTTTTATTTTCTTTTTCTTTTTCTTCAATTAAAGTTTGGCCCATTGTCTTTACAGAGTGCTTAACAACGCCGTCGTTTCTGACGCTGTCAACGGGCCGGATGAATAAGGGTCACTGAGGGCGTTTACAACGCTCTTATAGATAGAACAAAGTACTACTTATTCATCTATTTAACTGACGTCGTTAGTGTGGCGTCAGAAACGCCGCGTTTTGACGGTCGCCGTTTTAGAAGGGAGGGAGCCTTACATTTAAAATTAACTGTTTACAAGTACAGAGAGAAAGCTAAGATCTGACGTTAAGTCTCGAGGCTTGGGTGGTGAGGAGGGGGTTCGATCCCTTCGTCCGGATACTAGGTAGGCAATTACCTATGAGAGGTTGTTCACTTTCTTGAATATGGGCTATATAAACCCTTTGGAGGTATTGGAAAGTAGAGTATTGATTCACTTGTTTGAACGACGCTTTGGTTCGATTCCCCCATGGGGATCCTTGGGAGGAACAACCTTGATAGTTCCCCCCCCCCACGGATAGGGCATTGCCCCTGTGGTGCAAGTTTTATATATATATTATTATCTATATATATATATACTATAACGTATATATATACATTTATATATTAAGGTAGTTGTAGAGGGCGATAGCGGGCAGGTATATATATTAATATATATATATATATATATATATAATATATTTATGAGTTATATATATATAATATAGTTATAGTCTTTTCTGTCTTGATGTGATGATTTTATGTATGATATACTGCGTGTCTTCGTTCGTTCGTCTTACTAACGACCAGCACCACTGAAATTATTAGAAGAAAGAGGCTTTTATATATAAGTTAATATGGACTGAAATTATGTAAGAAGGATGGGACGCAGTGGGGCCCACAAAATTGGAAATTTTAGAGTGTATTTATTAAAGATCACAACTATCAGTTTTGAGCAAAATAGAACATCCTCTCTATTTCTATTCATTTTGTATGTTTGCTTAGACAATTTTAAAGTTCACTTAATTTCTCGGCTTTTAATATTCATATGAGAAGTTAGGTTGCGTTCCTTTTTGCAATATAGCTACATTCATTATAAACGCTCCATTTTGGGATTTATTGTTGTTTGGGTATGTGGGCTTGTAAGACTTATCCAATTATGCGTTGGATTGTGAATCTCAAGTTTATACACTACCGGCCTGCATTTTTTTAATCGGATATTTTCTCCTCACTCCTTAACTAGCTTTGACCGTGTACCGGTATCGACACAAATTTTCATTGTCCGGTACGGTGCGGTTGCGCGAAACCTCCGAATTCTTCGGATAACCCTGCACCGACAAATATTCAATATAATAGTTCTGGCATAATCTGTCATCTCGGTGCGTTTATTTTTGATACTTTGTTCTTTGTACATATTTCTGATAAATAAAAATCTGTAATCGCGGGTACTTTTTGCAAGGCCGGAAAAGGCAAAAAGCAAATTGTGATTTTCCTAGTTTTTTCGATACGCATATTCTAGTGCAAACCCAACACCCCACCCCCACCTTGTTCCCACGTCCACTCCAATTATCCCATGAATAAATTTATTCACACTTACTTATACACATATGTTACAAATATAACAGTTATATTACTATTATAATGAATGCCTTCCGATATGCATTTATATCATTTGAAGATTTTATTCCTGTGATTGAAACGTTCGCCTTTACCCTCATAACGAGGAGAAGAGAGAGATAGGAGAGAGAGAGAGCGGAGAGAGAGAGAGAGAGAGGAGAGAGAGAGAGAGAGAGAGAGAGAGAGAGAGAGCAGAGAGAGAGAGAGAGAGAGAGAGAGAGAGAGAGAGAGAGAGAGAGAGAGGGGAGAGAGAAAGCAGGGAGGAACTGAGAGAGACAGAAGAGAGAGAGAGAGAGAGAGAGAGAGAGAGAGAGAGAGAGAGAGAGAGAGAGAGAGAGAGAGAGAATAAAAATAATAATAATGACTTTTGAGAAAGATCTTCGTTTTATAGGTCTATTACTCTGTGGAATGGTTGAATTTCATCTCTAGATTAGGAAACAAAATGGAGACGATTGTGTGTGTATGTGTGTTTCCAAGACGGGCTTTTATAGGTTTCAATCTTTGTTTTTTCTATATATATATATTATAATTTATAGTATATATATAGTACCATATGAATATATCTGATATAATATATATATATATATATATATTATATATATATATGATAGTATATATACTATATAATATATTTATATATATATATATATATATATATATATTATATAATATATTATATATATATAGTTCACACCTCATGGGTATATCCCTATTCAATGAGGGGAAACTTCACTAGGTAATTGCCACCTAGGATCCGGCTGAGGGGTCAAACCCGAGTCCTAAACCTCGCAACTCAGTGTGTTAAGTTAGGGTGTTAGAAGATATAATCGCAATTTAATATCGTTAAATCTCTTTACTTGAACATATTTGTCTTTGTCCAAGAACAACCATAAACGCTTTTCAACACTTCAGCAAGTTTGAATCAAGTTTGAGGCAAGTTGTGAATATCATTTTATACATTCTGATGTTAAGGTTGAACTATGAAACTGCTGAACGTGAACTATGTTCAACTGATGGCTGTTCCGTCTAACCTGAGTTCCTAGGAAACATTAGTTGAGAAATATTTGTACTCATTAAGATTATCGTAATAATTATTAGATTTTCTTAACGAGGTTAGGTTACATTTCCTTAGCCAAATTAGGCTAGGTTTTCTTACCCTCACTAGGTTAGGTTTTTTTAACCAGGTTGGGTTAGATTAGGTATCTTATCCATGTTAGATTAGTTTTTTTTTAACCGTGTTATTGTTAGATTTTCTTAACCAGGTTAGGTTAGAACTTCTTACCCAGGTGATTTTATTTTTCTTAACCATGTTATGTTATATTTTCTTAACCAGGTTAGGTTTGAACTTCTTACCTCAGATTATTTTACGTTTCTTAACCATGTTAGGTAGCTTCAAAATGTGCTTTTATACATAAAAAAAATCGCCCCCACAACCCTAAGAAAGCCAATAACGTCTCCTCTTTTAAATAATTGTCATATTTTAATGTCCCCATAACCAGAATCATTATTATATATATATATATATATTATATATATATATATTATATATAGATTATAATATTATATATATATATATATATATAGTTATATATATAATATATATATATTATATGATTAGTATATATAGTATATAATACTATATATATATATATATATATCGGTATATAATACATAATAGATTAACGATTAAATTACAACGTTCCGTAAATCGAAAAGACACAAAACTATTCGAGTGCGTATGTGTTTGTGTGTACGCGCGTTCTTGTTATTGCATAGCGTGTGTGTGTGGTGTATTGTAGTGCGTGTGTGTGTGTGTGTTTTAAATTTCCTCTTTCATTACATCCATAGACAGGATAAATTTACATGTTTGGAGTTGTTTTTTAATTTTCTTCTATGCATATAAATTTCCCTCTTTATCTAAGGGGTTAACGCATATATATTCCGTATATATATATCATATATATAATATATTATATATATATATATATATATATATCTATATATATATATATATATATATTATATTATATATAGGTATATATATATATATATATATATATATATATATATATATATATACGTATATATATCACCTATAGTATATATATATATATATATTATATATACTATATATATGGTATATCATTTTAGTATATATATAATATTTATTATATATATATAAATATATATTATATATATATAGTATACTATATATATTATATATAAGTATATATTATATATATATTAGTGTATATATATAGTATATATGTATATTATATATATATATATATATATATTATATATATATATATATATATATTAGTATCTAATTTGATCAGTCAATTAATTAACTGCAGAAAATTATTTCGGGGGGGGGGTTTGGAGATCAAGATCATATATATATATATATTATATATATATATAATAATATATAGGTATATATATATATATATATATTATATATATAGTATATATATTCATATTAATATAGTATATATATATATATACTCCTTATATCCTTACTTAAATAAAAATTAATAAAATAATCATTGATAGCAATTTCAAAATACAAAAAAGATGTTATTTTATGTATTTATAAAAAATTCTTCTTCTTTCTCTCTTAACAGCAAATTGATTGATAATTTCCTTCTTTTATATTGTGTAGCTATGATAAACATTCATAAACCCAGTTTTGTTAGTCTTTCATCCCCTGTGGAGTTGAGAAAGTGATGTTCCTCCCTTGTGGTGTTGGTAGCTAGTCTCTCTTGAAACCAGCCTAGTTTTTTTTTACCTGTAAAATTGAGAGAGCATGTTTTGAACCTTTCCAGAACAAAGAAAATATCCTTCTGGAGTCTAAGTTGTGGGTGAAATAGATGTTAAAACCTTTAACAATCCAAATGTATCTCTATAGATCAAAATGAAATTCGTAAAATTTTTATAAGGTTTCGATGAATTGACTTTACTAAGATTGGTGAGTATCGGTTTATGGCTGAAGTACTTACCCCTCTCTAACTTGTGTGAAAAATTATCAAGAAAAGGAATTGCTAAATTTCTTTTTCTTTATCATTTTGTGGCCATTCTCAATATTTTATTAACAAAAAGCAGAAGTTCTGTGCAGCTTCTAAAATACTTGAAAAATTTTCCTCAATGATTTGCGCGAAACTCGAAACAAGCATCACATTTTCAATATGATTAATAGTAGTATAGTGAGTAAGTAGTAGTAGTAGTAGTAGTAGTAGTAATAGTAGTAGTAGTAGTAGTCAAGCTCACTAATGGTGGACGGCTGCAATGTTGTACATAATGGAAGATGAAGCTAATAATTTAACATCGGGGTCTCCAAAAACCTTTTAAGCTAGGGCCACACTGCCGCCTCCACTAAGTCCCAAGGGCCAAGACCTAGGTAGGTCCATCATCCAAGGTTTGAATTCGGAGAAGACAAGTGCTATCTTAAAAGCGAAATATAGTGAGACTACTTTGTTCTTTGTGACTGTAGTTTCTTACAGTGTGTTTAATTTAATTAAAAGTACCTTAAAGATAAAACCAGTTAATTCTAATGCGCGGCCCTCATCTGATCCGCACTCGCGGGCATTTCCTTTGACATTCTTAAAAAACCTAACCGAAACTTTCTTGCATTTCAGGCGATTTTGATTTCAAAGATTTTAATTTTTTGGAAGAAGGTTAAATATCTTGATTCATTTTGCCCCTGGGAAAATCTTTCCTATTTTTTTGAGTACTCAGCAATTATGGGATGAGAAAACCGTGTGCTTTAAAAACTATTCTTGAAACGTTCTTTTTTTTTGGGGGGAACGTGGAATGGTCTATGGTTTAGAGGCGCCGTTCACTGCCAACTCAAACGACGCGGAGTCCAGTTTAATCCCGCTGTGGAAGAGTAAAATCTCATTTGATCCTACAAATAGTGCTGCCCAGTTGTTTTCACCATGCCAATAAAGTTTCTAATGAACAGCAATGAACATACTATGCCCCTGGGTATTTTAAACATCTTGAACACGTAAAATTTTTTCTCCATTGCTGGTGCACCATCATATTGTTGTCCAATGAGAAAGTCACTATTTATTTTAATATTCTTATTATTGACTCCGATAGAGATTCTGACGTTTGTGTTTTTATACATAATATATTATAATAGATTATACATATTATATGATAATATATATATACGTATTATATGTATATTTATATATAATGAATAGTATTATATATATATATATATATATATATATATATATATATATATATAGTATACTCTTAAATTTCTTTTATTATTATTTTTATAATTAAAATTTAACATATTACTCTCCATCAAATATTTTTTGATAGGTTAAATAACTTCGGGGGGAGGGGACAGGTTCAGACCTTCTCAACCGCCCCATGGCCACTTTTATATATATATTAAATATTATATATTATATATTATATATATATATATATAATATATATATTGATACTATATATATTATACTATAAATATATATATATAATATATATATCATATATCATATAGTAATATATATTATATATAGTTATCATAATTTACACTGGCTTTATATGGGCTCCTATTATTATTATTATGATTTTCAAATATTTGTGTTGCTAGTAAGAAGGGAGCTGAACCCGGAGCCGGAGCCGGAGCAGAGGAGCCACAAAGTTTTTTGGTGAAATCGAAACGGGCTCCTCATAACTTTTAAATGATTGGAAACCGGAGAAGGGGCGGACAATTTCAAAGGGGTCCGAAACCTCTTCTTGAGTAAAGTTTGACTGTGGGTTGTCGGGGATTTTTTTAACGGTTGAGCACGATTTAGCCATGTTTGAGTTGTTGTGGGTTGAAGTATGGGTTAAGAATGTTATATAATGAAGGATGTTATATATTTACAAAAATGTGATTCAGGTTCTTAATGTGTTGACGTATGGTATGTTACACACAGGGTTTGTGCATTGTGCTTAATTATGGGCATCGTGGGGCTATAGTAAGGGTATATGTACTAATAGGATTGTGGTATGGTTGGTTGACTCACCTCTACGTTGTGCTGCTGTGCTGGTGCACTTCCTCCGGTGTAGAAAAATGGCAGCGCTTGGCCAACTTTAGACTGTGGGTTGCCATGGGTTGAAGTAAGGGTTACCGTGGGCTGTAATATGGATAAACTTTTATTGTATATTTCATAGAGATAATTATTTCCTTATAATGTCTTGGATGGGGGGGTTAGAACTCTTTTGAAAATCGGAGAATGTGTGTAAGAAGAGCTTGTGTGTATGTGTGTGTTCATAAATATAAGTATGAATAGCGTGCAAGTGTAGGTATACATGTGCGTGAGAGAAATAATTGGTACGTTGATTATTTTAAGTTATTTCTTTTAAATGGAATTGTCCTGTACTTCTTATTAGATAATGAACTTATTATTATTATTATTCTCTCAAGAGAGTAATAGTCAAAAAGATAGACACACACACATTTGTGCTTGTGTATGTGTGTGTGTGTATGGGCTTGGTGTGTACTTTGTATTAATTATCATTTCAATTATTTGAAGACAAAGATACGAAATTCTTGTTTTTTGCTTTGTTTTCTTCTTCTTCTTGCTTAATAAAACCGCTTTGGGGACGAGAAACTTGATTCGTTAATTGATATTATTAAGAGAGAATCATCTATTCGCAAGGAACTCTCTCTCTCTCTCTCTCTCTCTCTCTCGTCGTCTCTCTCTCTCTCTCTCTCTCTCTCTCTCTCTCTCTCTCTCTCTCTCTCTCTCTCTCTCTATTACGGCTGCACACACCTACCCACACACTTACACGCTTTCCAACGTCGTACAATCTCTTATCCTGCTCCCCTTTTCTTATTCTCCATTCATTTCTCATCTCCTCCCGCTTTTTCTTCTACCTCACTTTTCGTCTTTTTCCCTCTCTCCCCCCCTCCCTCCCTCATCTATATCCTTCTTCGTCAGCTTCTTTCCTTCTCTCTTGTCTTTCTCTCTCCTCACCTTTGCTCTACTTATTTACTTTCTCTCCATCTCCGTTTTCCTCACACTCCTCTTTCACTTCTTTTTGATCGAGTAGGAAAATCTTTAGGTCTGTTTCAATCCCCAATCCTCTGCCTCTCTCCCTCCCTTCACTCCCCTCTTTATCCCCTCGCTCACTTCACACCTTTTTCTATTGTTCTTAATAAACTTAAACTTTGTGTAAATTGATTTTTTCTTGTTTGGTTATCCTCCGAAAATGAATCTCTCTCTCTCTCTCATCTCTCTTCTCTCTCTCTCTCTCTTCTCTCGTCTCTCTCTCTCTCTTCTCTCTCTCTCGTCTCTCTCTTCTCTCTCGTGCTCTCTATCTCTCATCATCTCTCTCTCTCTCTCTCTCTCTCTAATCTTCGTCATTCTCGAGCTTCTATGCTACTGAATTGCGCAGGTAACACTGCAAAAATTAATAGTTCTTCTAAGATTGCTCAAATTTCACGCGATAGCAAATATATATTTGCGCAAGTCTGAAAAAATATTAGAAGGAAGGATATATATTATATATAATATATATATATATATATTATATATATATATATATTAGTATATATATATTATATATATATATATATATAATATTATATATATATATATATATATATATATATATTATATATATATATATATTATATATACTATAAAAGCAATTAGTTCTTCACGATTTTCAAAGCGAAAAAACATTGCTGTTAAAAACCGCAGAGAAAATACGATTCGGTCATTCAAACAAAGAGAAAGAAAAAAATGCTCTTGAACAGCTGTAAATAAATATCCATTTAAAATGTTCTGGTGAATACATATAAATATATTTTTTTTTTCCATTGTTTAGAGAGGTTATAGTTTTTGAGTTTTAATATATGTTAGCTATATAAGATATACAAATGCATATGTAATAGTATTTATATATATACTATATATATAGTATATATATATATATATATATTTATAT